>JAVTVY010043374.1:0-21592 GCA_036873755.1 Hanleya hanleyi | reverse complement strand
AAAATAAAGATGACACGCATGACCCCGACAATACCCTTCGGGCAAAATTGGCTGAGGGGTAAAAATTGCTTAAGAACCGACTTACTAAATTTATTGGGCCTTAAATCAAAGGTAAGCAAACTAAAAATGCCAAAAACACATGAAATATTGAATGAATGTAGTTCATACAAGTAAATATAACTCATCTGGAAACTTATAAAAGACAATACAAAATAATGTGCTTAAGACAAGGCAGTAACGGTACATGCAAAAATCCAGTCATGCTTGGTGAAATGCAGAGGTAAATGGTGAAATGCAGAGGTAAATGATGAAATGCAGAGGTAAATGGTAAAGCATCAGTAACTGAGATACATGTACATACATTTGTGAACCTCATTAGTTATTCTATTAAAGGGTCTGTCCATTTTAATTAGTCGTCTACTTTGGAGCTTGTCAAAAATCAATAGTTAACTTGGCATATATTTTCAGTCTTTTTTGCAGCGTGTACTACAATTTCTCCGTGATATCGATAATATATCACGCTTGAAATAACTTTGTAATTCTCTCCATATAAAACTCCAGTACAGTTGTTTCGTGTATCGGGCCTCAATTACATAGGGAGACATCATAATGTATTCATGCTCACTAGCACAAAGGTCACTGATGCTGTAAAAAGTAATATCAGGTGGTCCGTGGGAGTGTAGCTTATATCCCATGTCCAGTGAAATTGCCGAATGATAAATCGCACACACTATGACCGTACATGGCATTGTTGACCTTTGTGCCAGTAAACACGAATACGGTAATTTCCCTAATAATTCACCTTCCAAATTTAATTCGAAAACGACCGATTTTTCTCCTGTCGTGATTTTCTCCATCCTAATAAAACGAAAACAGGAGCATTTTCAATATACCCGTGAAACAATAAATTCGAACACTCCCGTTTTTGTCGCGGAGTTCGTGCCGCTGGAAGTAAAGTAAATATGTTACTTAGAATAATTTGTTACTCAGAATAATTTTTGTATAACTAAATCGTGACTAACGATACGCGTTGATACAGAAATAAAATACAAAAGTTCAGTTTTTGTTGTTGCGAATACTCCATATCATAGAACTATGATCGGCCCGATCGGAAGTCAATAACCGTGTTCTCATTAGCAGCAGGTTGAAGGTGAAAATGCCCGTCAACTGGCCATTTTGAGGCACCTACTTGATCAATAGAAAATAATTTAACGGCAATTCCGATGTCTCGATCATTTTCTTTAATAAACAGATGTTATGGAAGGACAAAGATATAAATGTTTCCCTCTGCTTCTCTCTGTCAGGGCTTCGGCGTAATAGTTAGTTCGTGCACAAGTCCTATGTCGAGGGAGCCATTATTTCATTTCTTCAGATTTGCATGAACTATCTCATACATTTTGACTGCAGCAAGGGAGTAGTTGAGTATTTCATTTGCGCTACGGGGAGATGTCAATAGACATTGATACGGGTGTTTTATTCACTCGCCAATCCAGAACGACGTTTCCATGTAATTAAATGACAGACGTCAGCGTTTCCAACAACATGATGATCCAGTTTATAATCAACGAGGAATCAACTTTATGGAGCGGACGAACATAAAATATGCACCCTGATCTCATCGCTGGGTCAGTCACATTGACATCTCACGAGTGACGTTGTAGACAAGTCAACCCGATCATCATTGCAGAACTTGGCTTGTACATGTGAAATTTAGACGTTTAGTTTTGATGTATTTTCAATCCTTGACATAGCTGGACATTTCACTTTTTACTTCGTGTTTGATGGATAATGAACCAAACGTCAGCATCACGGTACAGATTTAGCTGGGAAATATGGTCGACTGACTGCAGGCATGTGTCGTAATACTGTCGGGCTATTATCCCTATTGCGGTAATGGAAACTTCCACTGACCCGGTGTTGTAAACCCACAAGGCTTCCAGACGAATCGAATTGGAAGAGTTCACTTTCAAAATAGGGAAGTAAGGTACAAAAGTTTTCCACACGCATATCTCTTTTCAACAACAACAATGTGAGGGCAGATTTTTCTTTCGTTTCGTAGACTATATTTTCTTTGTATTTCATTCCTGCAACTTGCCACTCTGGCGGACAAATTCATGACCTACGCAATTTAATGATAATATAAATAACTACACAGGGACTGCTTGAAGTTGAAGAAAAAGAAAAAAACTTTTACGGCGACAGCTGGCTGATAAAAACTTTTGGGTCGGTAGCTTTTCGATGGGGCGGGCGGGTTATGCCCAACTGACATATATTTAAGGATGGCCCAGAGTCTTTTAAATAAACCACGATAGAGATATCAAATATAATACACGGTTATCAATAGATTACAACGATCACGGTGAAGCGGTCCGCCATTTTAGATCTTCCGTGAAAATCAGCGTAACATATAATTCGAACACAAGCGTTTTTTCTGGAATTAGCGCGACAAATAATTCGAAAGTAGTCAATTTTTGAAGTTGCAAGTTTCATCACTGCATCGCGAATTATTAGGGAAATTACCGTACATTAAGACATCTCCCTATCATGCCTTTGTAATTGAGGTCCGGTACATGAAACAACTGTACTGGAGTTTTACATGGAGATAATTACAAAGTTATTTCAAGCGTGATATATTACCAATATCACAGGTAATTGTGGTCGTTTTGTAGAGCTCAGTCTGTTCTACACGATACAAAAAAGAAATTTTATGCAGAGTTAACTACTGATTTTTTATTTCTGACAAGCTCCAAAGTAGACGACTAATTAAAATTGACAGACTATAGAACCATTACCACAAATACATTGTGATAGAACATCTCGTTAGCATGAGCTTTAATTAGTCTACTTCTAGGAGCAATAAGATGCTGAATGTTAATTAGAAGACACTAAAAAGAGCAAAAATTATATACTTGTAGGCACAAATGTACACATACAAGTTTGTAGTCCAAATACATAGAGGTATGGGTCACAGTGCTTTTTGGGGCATTTTCAGAGGTTATTATAGTGCACTTTTCAAGATATGGACCTGTTGAGATGAGATATCCATTACTCAGAACTGCTCTTTGACATTTTTTATGGTTATCGTTTTTTATGGCTTACATATGCGCGTTCAGAGCATAGACAGATCAACAGAATAAAAACACGTCGGCGGTACCAGTGAGCCTGCTATTTTGGACATTTCGGAATGAAATGACAGTATTTATTTTTTTTTCGACTACAGCTACAATTGATTAGATTGGTAATTAACTAATTAAAATAATTTGAAAATTTCATTACCATATATTTATGTAGTCCATTATGAGGACAGAGGGCACCTTTGTTACAAATTACTCATGCATTTAAAAGTTACACAGTGCCAATTGCCAAAAGGGATACATAGAATTGAAGAAGAGCGTCTTCTAGACAAACTTGCAAGGTATTTTATACACATTGGGTGTATTTGTGTAATCAGAAATCTTTATTCCCCGCCAAAATTTGAGGTAAAAAACAGTTGATTTATTTTCAACTTGGATGAATTATCTGAAATTTTAACACTTATGAGTTTTAACTTTGTGTTCAAGTGTGGGTAAAATTCCACATCCATGAAATGTTGTGAGTGTAAACAAGTTAGGGCGATCCTGCTCTCTCAAATGGAGGTAAAAAGGGTCATTATTACTCAATAACTTTTGATTCATAATTAACCAATGCTTCAAAACTTCAGGCACATTAATTTATCTATTATTCCATGTCCTAAAATTAATTTGCGATCTGAAGAACCAGTCAATGTCGCTTAAACAGCGAGACAGATGTTTGTCCTATTATTATGCAAATTAGATTTATGACAATTGATTTTTTTACTACCATTTGATGCGTATATATATGTCTGTATGCGCCTCAAGAGGATTTTGCTGAATTCATTATGTGAACTGATTTATTGAGCAAAAATGACCTTTTTTATCTCCATTTAAGAGAGCGAGATTGCCCTCCTGGTAAGGGGTCGGCATGAAGTGTCTAAAATAGCATGCATGTAAAATAGCACTGTGACCCATAGTACTTTTATCTTAGACTATTCGATGTCATCACTGTGTAGACAGACAAGCGTTTTCCATAACACGGGATAGAGTTAAGGACTGGTCTGCGATCCCAAACCTTGGGAAAATGAATTGCGGATCAGCCTAACTCCACAAACATAGTCACCACATGTCATAAAGCCCTTAAATTTTCATCATGGGGTCATTGAATGTCAAATTCACGCAAAAAAAAAAAAAAAATCCTACTATTGTGACATATACAATTGGGGAGCCTTGAAGATTAATGTATTAAGATGGTGAAGATTGCGGGACAATATGTGATGTACTATCCAAGGGAGATTACAAAGTTGTGGGGGCAGTAGGCATATCTGAGGGAGGTTACAGGGTTGTGGGGGCAGGAGGCATATCTGAGGCAGGTTTACAGGGTTGTGGGGGCAGTAGGCATATATGAGGGCGGTTACAAGGTTGTGGGGGCAGTAGGCATATATGAGGGCGGTTACAAGGTTGTGGGGGCAGTAGGCATATCTGAGGGAGATTACAAGGTTGTGAGGGCAGTAGGCATATCTGAGGGAGATTACAAGGTTGTGAGGGCAGTAGGCATATCTGAGGGAGATTACAAGGTTGTGAGGGCAGTAGGCATATCTGAGGGTGATTTACAAAGTTGTGAGGGCAGTAGGCATATCTGAGGGAGATTACAAGGTTGTGAGGGCAGTAGGCATATCTGAGGGAGATTACAAGGTTGTGAGGGCAGTAGGCTTATCTGAGGGAGATTACAAGGTTGTGAGGGCAGTAGGCTTATCTGAGGGAGATTACAAGGTTGTGAGGGCAGTAGACATATCTGAGGGAGATTACAAGGTTGTGAGGGCAGTACGCTTATCTGAGGCAGATTACAAGGTTGTGAGGGCAGTAGGCTTATCTGAGGGAGATTACAAGGTTGTTGGGGCAGTAGGCATATCTGAGGGAGATTACAAGGTTGTGGAGGCAGTAGGCATATCTGAGGGAGATTACAAGGTTGTGGAGGCAGTAGGCATATCTGAGGGAGATTACAAGGTTGTGGGGGCAGTAGGCATATCTGAGGCAGATTACAAGGTTGTGGAGGCAGTAGGCTTATCTGAGGGAGATTACAAGGTTGTGAGGGCAGTAGGCATATCCGTTGGAGATTACAAAGTTGTGAAGGCAGTAGGCTTATCTGAGGGAGATTACTAGGTTGTGGGGGCAGTAGGCATATCCGTGGGAGATTACACGGTTGTGGGGGCAGTAGGCTTATCTGAGGGAGATTACAAGGTTGTGCCTTGCGGGGACAATAGGCATATCTGAGGGAGATTACACACTTGTGCCTTGTGGAGACAATATGCATATCACAGGGAGATTACATGCTTGTGCCTTGTGGAGACAATACGCATATCAGAGGGAGATTACAAGCTTGTGCCTTGTGGGGACAATAGGCATATGTGAGGGAGGTCAGTGGCAGGCGTGGGCAGTAGGCCTATCTGAAGAAAATTACATGTTTGTGGGGGCAGTAGACATATCTGAAGAAGATTACAATGTTGTGAGGGCAGTATAGGCTTATATCTGAGGGAGATTACAAGCTTGTGCCTTGTGGAGACAAGATGCATGTCAGAGGGAGATAACAAGCTTGTGCCTTGTGGGGACAATACGCATATCAGAGGGAGATTACATGCTTGTGCCTTGTGGAGACAATACGCATATCAGAGGGCGATAACAAGCTTGTGCCTTGTGGGGACAATACGTATATCAGAGGGAAATTACATGCTTGTGCCTTGTGGAGACAATACGCATATCAGAGGGCGATAACAAGCTTGTCCCTTAAGCTTGTGCCTTGTGGGGACAATACGCATATCAGAGGGCGATAACAAGCTTGTGCCTTGTGGGGACAATACGCATGTCACAGGGAGATTACATGCTTGTGCCTTGTGGAGACAATACGCATATCAGAGGGCGATAACAAGCTTGTGCCTTGTGGGGACAATACGCATATCAGAGGGAAATTACATGCTTGTGCCTTGTGGAGACAATACGCATATCAGAGGGCGATAACAAGCTTGTGCCTTGTGGGGACAATACGTATATCAGAGGGAAATTACATGCTTGCGCCTTGTGGAGACAATACGCATATCAGAAGGAGATTACAAGCTTGTGCCTTGTGGAGACAATACGCATATCAGAGGGAGATTACAAGCTTGTGCCTTGTGGGGACAATAGGCATATCTGAGGGAGGTCAGTGGCAGGCGTGTCATAGGCACTGGAGAAACTTCTGACAGATGTAGGCATCATAGGCACTGAGCAAGTTTGTGGTAGCAGGAACATCACAGGCATTGAACAAGTTTGTGATAGCAGGTATATCACAGGCACTGAACAAGCTTGTGGTAGCAGGAACATCGCGGGCATTGAACAACTAGTTTGTGATAGCAGGCATATCACAGGCATTGAACAAGCTTGTGGTAGCAGGAACATCACAGGCATTGAACAACTAGTTTGTGATAGCAGGCATGTCACAGGCTTGTGGTAGCAGGAACATCAGAAGCATTGAACAACTAGTTTGTGATAGCAGGCATGTCACAGGCATTGAACAAGCTTGTGGTAGCAGGAACATCACAGGCATTGAACAACTAGGTTGTGATAGCAGGCATGTCACAGGCATTGAACAAGCTTGTGGTAGCAGGAACATCACAGGCATTGAACAACTAGTCTGTGATAGCAGGCATGTCACAGGCATTGAACAAGCTTGTGGTAGCAGGCATGACACAGGCATTGAACAAGTTTGTGGTAGCAGGAACATCACAGGCATTGAACAAGCTTGTGGTAGCAGGAACATCATAGGCATTGAACAAGTTTGTGGTAGCAGGAACATCATAGGCATTGAACAAATTTGTGGTAGCAGGCATGTCGCAGGCATTAAACAAGTTTGTGGTAGCAGGCACGTCGCAGGCATTAAACAAGCTTGTGGTAGCAGGCACGTCGCAGGCATTAAACAAGCTTGTGGTAGCAGGCACGTCACAGGCATTAAACAAGCTTGTGGTAGCAGGCACGTCACAGGCTTTGAACAAGCTTGTGGTAGCAGGCACATCACAGGCATTTAACAACCTTGTGGTGTGACAGGTGAGTCATTTAGGCATGGAACAACCATCTGACAGAAATAGGCAATCACAGAGACTGAACAAGCTTGTGGTGGCAGGCACGTCACAGGCATTAAGAATGCTTTTGTCAGCAACAGGCGAGTCAGGTATGGATGGAAGTGGATTATATATGGGCTGCAACAGAACCTACTTTCCCAGGAAAGATCTCCAGCAACCTTATCCAAAGCATCAGGTGTGGAAATATCATCAGGAGTGTCAAGGTCACTGACCCCTGCAAGGTCTGGGTCACTGCTACTCAAGGACGCATCATCATCGTCGTCATCGATGTCCTCGTTGAGCAGTATGTCAATGTGTGGGAGGACATGTATTTTACGTTTAGGGCGAGCTATGACTGGAGGCAGGGCCATGGGCCTCGCTGAAAATGGGGACAGAAAGAAAGAAAGAAGAATTGCCCGGTTACCATGGCAACTGTCATAGAGATATATGATGAATCATGGAGATTAAAGCCCTAATTCGACCCTTGAAATACCTTAATATATGCAATATGCAATACCTTATATATTTAATTTCACAGATACAAGAATCCCTCGAATCCCCAATCAAAATTCAATCAACAATAATTTTAGATTTTTAAGACAAAAATTGATTGACTGTTCTAATAAATTTGATCACCCACTGAAATCATTGAAGAAGGAAACATGAATTGCAGGCAAGCACCTAAAAGGTGCGTGGACCACTCAGCCTGTTATTTTTTTTAGTCAAGTAGAATCAGGGCTGCATCTAGAGCCAATTTAGTTCCGGAAAACGTATGGGTGCCCAAAACTCAAATGAAACAAAAAATGAAAGTGTTGTTGTTGTTCAATTTGAAAGGAAATACTCCAAGAAAAAAGCTTCTGAGAGCCTCAATATCGATCCGATTACATAGAGGGTATTGAATTTCATGTTAATAAACCTCTGTTTTGTGATTGATCACAGGCTCTTTGCGCCAAAATTCACTACAAAAATTGGATCCTCCATAATGAATTACGAAAAGGAACTGGGAGTTTGGGATCGGAACCTGCCAAAAATCCCTGAATACAGTCCTGTGGATACAGTTTGTGTGATTTCTGTACCATATATAATAGACTTTGTTTTCACATGAGTGGTGTGCTGAGATTACAGCATGCAAGAAAGTGTAGCTTTATCAGTGGCAATTTATGCATTGCACAAGTGTGATAAGTTAATGGCATAGAAACAGTCTGATTCTGACACAGGCCCACCATGCATTATCATTATTTGGGGGGGAGGGGGGCATAAGCTCCAGGTATGCGAACTGGTTCAAAATTGCCCAGAGTCAGGCTGAAAATGGGCTCTCCTAGTCACTCTTTTTAAAAAATTTCCAAGGTACATACATGTACAGTAAGATGTTTGGTGACAGAAATTGAAGCATTATGTTGTACCAGTTATATTGTAAATGTGTGGACACAAATATCCGCTCATGCAAAAGTTTTAGGATAAATCATATGGTGTGGAATAGAATGATTTAACAGCAAAATTGAAGAAAAATGTTGTCCTTCATTTCCTCTTGTACTTCTGAAATAAATAATGTCACCAACCTGTTAGTTATTTTACTATAAAGAAATACATTTTAGGTGATTCAGCATGTGTGTGTGTGGAAAAACAACGTACACTGCATCTCATACATATCACATGAGGCTGACAAGCTGTGGATAGGAAAAAGTCCCAAACTTTAACATTTAGTGCCCCAGGGGTGGGGAAATCCTTCCGAGGGTGGTGCATAGGTTGAACAAGTGTGGCATCATGTAAGCTCCCAGAATATATGAGAATTTGGGGGGGGGGGGGTTCCATCCAATGATTTTCTTGAATCTTGAATGGACCAGGCTTTCTTGTATCAGAGAACCTTCAAAAGTCACTATGAAACATGCAACCAAGGGTTCCCAATGGGCATAGATAACAGTGCAAAAGCTAAGCCATCAATAAAAAATAAAAAAAAATAATTAAAAATCAGGAAATCATCATAGCCATCTGAAAATCTAATCATTTCATCAGTCAACATTCAGGAAGCTCTCACCAAAGTTTGGTCAGTCCCGACTTGATAGATCTGCAGATATTCAGCGGACAAGAACATGTTGATGGGCATAGATACCAGTGCAAAATCTCAACCATCAATAAATAATATAAAAAAATAATTAAAAATCATGAAATCATCATAGCCATCTGAAAATCTAATCATTTCATCAGTCAACATTCAGGAAGCTCTCACCAAAGTTTGGTCAGGCCCGACTTCATAGATCTACTATATTCAGCGGACAAGAAAATGTTGACGGACGGACGCCAGGACGGACGGACGGATGGACGGACGTACGTACATGGCAACGACAAGACTCCACAGCCCTATGGGCTGAGGGGTAATAATTGATTATATGCATGATAAACCTTTTTATCAACTTCCTGTTCGGATAAATTTGGTCCCCCAATATTTCATGGTAAGAAATTTCACTTCCTGTGAATTTCCTACGAAGTCTGGTCATGAGTGAGTTCCTCCGAATCCTTTCGTCGGTAAAATAAGGAGAACCGCTGACATTAGAAACTTGATTTCCAGCATGAACGTGCATTACCAGCAGGTTCTGAGCTGACCTACTTAGGTGATCAATAAACCTTTAAATTTTGGGAGGATTTCAGGTTATTTCTAGATAGAGGGCCGCCAAGTCATCTCTCGACCGTCTCCAGTATTTCTAGATAGAGGGCAACCAAGTCATCTTTCGACCATCTTCCGTATTCCTATGAACCGTTGACATTAGAACCTTGATTTTGGTATATGAACATGAATTAGGAGACTGTTACCAGGAAGTTCTTAGCTGACTCACTTTTGATGGAATTTGACCTACTTAGGTGACCTATAAACCTCGAAATTGGCAAAAACATGTCTTAGGTCAAGGTACATGTACACATTTAAATCATATCAAACCCTACTTTGTAGGTACTATGACTTTAGTCACACTGCCATGTACTTATTAGAGGGACTACCGTATATAATTGTTTGTTAAAATGTCTATCTCTTATTATCCACACAGGCTTATTAAAATAATTTTACAATATATCTATTAATTAGTTTTAATTGTTCCATTAATGACCCGATCCCAAAATTAACTCCAAGCAGTAGGCGTTCTATTTCAAGGATACAGTTGGTCAATTAACATACACATAATTAGGAGGCACACTTATGAACGTCAGCATGCATGCAATACACAGCCAATCACATTCATCGAAATGACTAGAGAATGAACGAAGCGAAAGCTGATGAAGTCAATAGCACTACTCGTATCTATATTCTCAGAGTACACCGTCACACTGAAAGCCAGCAATATCGTAAGTGCAACTACAAAAATCCAGTCAGCAAAAGAACAAAAATATGTTTATGTCTACAACATGCACACAGGCATTCCGTTTTTTCATGATGGGAATTTTCGTATGGGCAGAGCTTGAAATAGACATTAAACTTCAGGTGAGCAGTAAGATTGGTGGATATTGAATTTACTAGCCCTCATCAGTTTTTAACAACCTGCCTTGATCAGAAACTGGAAAAATAAGTTACGAGGTGGTGATATAGATTTTGAATGCAGTGGTCGATTAACATCAGGAATTTCTAGCTGAAGCCATACTGGTGAAATTAGCATTGAATTTGAAACATATGAAATATCTTTCCTCTTCTGGCTAGATTGGCTTGAAATAATAGGCTCAAGATTCAGATCCGGAAGTTAATATTCAAGCCGAACTGTAACATGGCCATGCTGAAGAAATGTTAGAAACTTGCAATATACATGTAATCTTTCAAAGAATTCCTGGAAAACTTGAACAGGCAAATCAAGGGAAGTAACTCTCACTGACCAAAGTGAAAATTAGAGTTGTCTCCCTTCCATCACTTAAGATCCATACTGACAAAAACATACCTGGCCTGGAAATCGTATCACTGGAGTCACTGTCCCGCCTCAATGCGAGATCAATTTCCTTGGCAATGACCCCTGACCCCATGCCTTGAACAATCATCCGAGAGTGGTCATCTTTCTGCCACTCATCCTCTAAATCCTGGAAATCACAGCAATTTCATATTAGTTACATCAATAAACCTTAAGCATGTCCGCTGGTGTAATTAGTAATTAACTTTTTGAATATTAAACATTTATAAATAATGTTGGTGTTTGTTACCAAATCAAACCTGTTATCACTTAAATGCCAATATCCTCCATTTGGAGATCTCCTGCAAACAAAATTATCTCCCTTGATCGCTGCGTCGATCGTCCGCCAGGTGGCGTGCACGCCGCGCATGTCCATCACTCTTTTTCCCATGTTGAGCAAGACCTGTTTTGAGTCAAGGCCGAGCAAAGAGGGGAGGATGGGTTGGGCAAATCAACGTTGATAACAGGTTTGATTTGGTAACAAACACCAACATTATTTATAAATGTTTAATGTTTGTGTCCCAAATCTTCACCTGTTATCACTTAAATGCCAGACTCCCAACAGAGGAGGTTGGGTAGCCGGCCTTGTGACTTGCTTTTGGATTAAGCGGAGCACGCCTTGTTCTGATTTTGTAAATCTAATATGCCCAGTAATATCCTGATAATTCCCGTGTCGTATAGAAGCGTAGGGAGTTCGAGGTATTACAAGTAATGCGGCGAGAGGTGGACTCTGTTCCTACCCTTTTGCTCGCATACTTGGCTAGATAATCAGATGCCATCGTGATGCATTGAAGTCCCCTCGTCTCCGGCATGGTCTGTCCTCTATGCTTGTGGAATTGTCGGGATCTTGCTTGCTTGATCGGTGCCCCCCCCCCCCTTTTTGATAGGAGTGGTAGACTATACCCTGGGCTGTAGCTATAGGTCCAGTGTAGTCATCCTATCTGTCTGTACAGACATGTCTGAAGATAGCAATCAGCATGAGTTGAATTGATCGTCCAAGCGCAGGTGTCAACAGTATCGTTCAACGATAAGTTTTCCCCAAAGTGGCCCGGACGTCACACTGGCTCTAATCTTGTGAGACGATGTCTCCATAAAGGAGAAGGAGCGTTGATGTCGAGTTGGTTAAACCAGTCGGCAGTCTTCTTCAACCCAGACGGTGATCATGGACTAGTGATGTCCGCTGATGGGTCTGTTAGAAGTGATGAGAGAGGAAGACAGCTGGAACCTCTTGTCGGTTCTATAAAGAGTGCTCCAGGCCTCTGACTGGATATAAAAACCTCTTCTCCTCCAGCAGGTACACGAAATCTGTTAGCGCTGGAATCTGGTACAGTCTTTGGACGTCTGGTCCCTGACGTGTGGAATCGTTCTAAATGACGAAATCCGGGATGGGATGAAAGGCTCTGGTTGATCAGTCTGTCATCCCTGTCAAGGAACTAGGTTCTACTGCGCAATGCTCTGATTGCGTAGTGAAGACTGTCATGGAGCTGTCTTGCAGGACAGGATCTTGACTGCAGTTGGTAGAACTGGTTCGAATGGCAGGCGTAAGAATGCCCTAGTACCACATCCAGGTCTCCTTGGGTGGTAATTGATGTGTTCGGCGAGACTGTAAGGTGAAGACCATGGAAAGCTGAAATGCTGGAATGTAGTCGGTTCCGTGGGTGAACTTGACGACCCTGGATGATGCTGAGTGATACCCCTGTGTACTGCTTGACTGAGATTCCCTGCCCTGATACAGATGCAGAAGGAAAAACCAGCTGTTGCTGGAACAGAAACAGTGTTGGCCACAGGTCCTCTACTATAGTACATTCTCCGGGCTTGATGCGACTGTACAGTAAATAGTAGCTTGCTGCTGTCCTTGTCTGTACAATTGGTCCTGGAGAAAAACCCTGGTCTGCAAGGAAATTCTGGACCGTAGCAGACGTGGGGGTTCGGCCGTTGCGGGTCCCGGTGCCCCCGTGGAAAAGTGATCTTCCGGTTGTAGTACCTTGTAGGACTTGGAGAAAGCTGTCGGCGGGAACCCTGAAGTGATGTGAAACACATGGTGTTGTGACATGGTATTGCTGATACCGTGCTGCTAGGACCAGTGTTGATGTTTCTAGAAGACAGTGACTGGAATCTTGCTCCCCCCCAAACTTGACGCAACTGACGACCGTACTGAACGTTCGTAATCAATGCTGATGTGATGTACAACCGCAACCTCCAAGGGGGACCGCCTTCTAGCGTAGATATCCCTAAGGAAGATGATGCGTTGCTTGTCTGTCGTGGTATCCATGTGATGTGTCGGCTATCTGTTGCCAGACTAATGGCCCCCTCTAAGCTATGAATTCCGCATCGGTGAATGTGAACTTCTATGTGCTTGGTTGAAACTGACTCAGGCATCGCCACTCTGGAAGGGGGGTGAAGATGTTCCGGGACGAGCATCCTTAGATTGCTTGTTCTTGCGCTCAGGATCAGTTGTAGTTGAGAAACTGTAATGAGGAGTACCTGGAGCTAGCCAAAACTGTGCTAGGTCCCGGGTGAGTAGTAGACTGTAGTTCCATCCCACGGGCCTCTGGGTCATGGTGTTGATGGTCTGGTTCTCGGTGCAGGTTCCATATGCCGGAAACCTGCTTGCCGCTTGAATGTAGCCGTACTACATAATCCGTGGGGTCCCTGGAAATATCCTTGGACCGCCATGATCATCGAGGCGAAACTGGACAAAGGCCTCTGGAGACGTCGAGAAAGTGACGACAATCGGGAGTCGGAGTCCAACTCCTGTAGAGTCGAATATGTTCAGTAAGTGTCCGGCCCCGTCGTCTGGTCCGGTCTCTACTGTCATCCCGATGAATGCTGGAGTCCCAGGTTCTGTTCTGGAGTCCTAATTCGCCTTCCGGATTAAAGATGACTTTATCCTCGTGTCCTCTTCCAGTGTCCGGGTCCGTGTTGACTTGGCCTTGGAAGGGACCTCAATGTGAAACTAGGCTTGCCCACTGTAGACCGGATGTCTCACTCCAAAGAAAAACGGGTTAAGTCAAACCGACTAGCCGTTTCTCCCGAAATAGATTCCCCTGATCATGATGTCGGGTGTAGGTGGAGTCCTAGATTATCCGATGAGGAGTAGGATCCGGCTCTTAGAAGACTGAGGATGATCGTCAGATGAAGTGTCGGGACTTGGAGTAGACCTCACGTAAGGACTGACTTCTTCGACGCTGATCTTCTATATCATCAGGGTCGACCGTTCTACAATCAGGTGAGTGAAGACTCGAAGCTTGGGAAGGATGAACGGATGACTAGTGGTTTGAAGGTGAAGCTTGAGAACCATCAATTCTGAATGACGAGGTTGACCTCTGTCCCGGTCGGGAGATTCCCTCTTTGCCTTGGAACTGTCCTTCCTTGTAAGGGCGAACACCACTCTGAGCATCTAGCTTGGGTTGTCCGAGTTCTGACCGGAAAGACCCTCCGTGGCGACCTCCTCTGTTAGAGTCGATAAGGCGCTGAAGAATTCCATCTTGGCCCGTGAAAAGGTCAATGATCCCGCTTATGCTTCACGTCTGGATCCTGAATCACCTTGGAAATAGCCGTCAGGAACCAATCAGATTATGATGTAATTCTGTGTTGTGTCAGCATCATATCTTCCACAGCACAGGCTTGCCTCTGTTGAAGTACCCCCGCTGGTGTGGTGTCCTCGTGAAGTTCAACAGTCTGTCAAGATCCGGTTCAGACTTCGGGCCCTGAACGGTGGATTGTCTCCGTGAAGAGTGTAAGCCCTGTAAGGACCGGGCTCCTGGAGAGATGACGAAGTCGCCAATTGTCGATCCAGTGCGTCGTATAGGTTGGCTGATGCTGGAGATGGTGCGCAGGTTGGCGCAGCTTCCTTCTCAGAAGGTTTGTTAAAACCGTAAAGAGGTGTCGTAGTAAGTTTTCTCCGTTCCCGGCGAGGTCATTAGGCTGCTTGTCATCGCCGACCACCGGTCTGGGCATCTCTGGAGTCAACGTATGTACCGCCGCTATCCTGACTTTGAAGGGTAGCATGTCTTATTCTTCTACCTCCGCCCGACGTAGGAGGTGAATCCGTATGAGATGAGGATGCCGAGGAAGTGGAACGTCGTGCGTGATCCTCATATCGTGTGATCTCACGGGTCTCCGATGAAGGAACTCTACCCTGGTAAGGGGCTGTGAAGCCTGGGGATGACTGTGTTTCTTGACCAGGCTTGCCTTGGAAGGTACCCCTGGAGCAGAAGTCTGTTCCTTGGGGGCAGGTCCAGAATGGTGATCTACGAGTCCTGTTCATCTCTGGACTTCCGTTTTATCCCGATGCTCCGGGCTACGGTGATGGTGGGTAGACGTCCGCTCCTCGCCATCAATGCTTGTTGACGAGAAACCGGTGAACGGCTTCTCCCTCGTCTGTTGTAAGGTCGCTCCGGGGTATGGTCCCTATGGTACCGACTGGACCGGTAGGCTGGACTAGGTGAAGGGGTCCGACGTCTAGGACGGTCCCTCTCTCGATGATGACGTACAGGATAGGAATCTCGGCGTTGTAACGGTGTGCGACTTCGTTTACGAAATCTGCTTGCCGTAGTACCGAGGTATGGCTCCGTTGTATGGGTCCAAGCTGGAGTAGAGGCCGGCTCACAGCGTTCTGGCTGAGTCCGTTCCTCATAAGTCCGTGACTCCTTGGATGTGGAGTCTCGGTAATCTGTATAAGTCCGTTCTGCTTGAGTCCGCGACTTCTCAGGTGTAGACTCTCGGCGCGCTGGATAGGTCCGTGTGGTATCCCGCTCCGTGATACGGCTCCGGGTGCGTGGTACAGCTCCGGGCTGTAGTTTCCTCCCGCGGTGCTCCGGTATCGGAGTCACGGTGGTCTGGATAGGTCCGTGAGGTCTCCAGTTCCGTAGTACGGCGCCCTGGATAGGGCCGTGATCTCTGGATAGGGCCGTGATTCCTTGGAATCCCGGCCCCTGTAGGCCTTTGGCTTGTCCGACTCCCGGCGTCCGGTATAGAGCCGTGACTCCGTGGAACCGGTGAGCTGTGCTTGAGCCGGGGTCCCGCTGTAGTGGTGGAGTCCGTGATCTTGATTCTCGGACTGCCTTTTTCGCCGTGTCCCTCTGTGTCTCCGGGGTACGGCGGTTCTTTGGGGACTTGGATGAACGGGAGTTGGTATCCGAGTACTCGCTTTGATCCGTGTCTGTGACGGGGCTGTCTAGTAGAGTCCGTGTCAGCACTCTAGCCGGTGCAGTAGAAGTAAACCGTATCGCCGTGGCTTGGGCTTGACTGGTCTGCACTTTGCCTATTCTCTCGGTATCCCGTTAGTCTCTGTAGGCTCTTGGCTTGACGGGGTCTCGGAGTTCTGCATTGGGCTGATCTCTCAGAGCCATGGTCCCGTATGCTGATCTAAAGTCCGTGGTCTGTAGGTGTGGACTCCCGGTGAGACGTAGACTCTCGGCGTACTGGATAAGTCCGAACTTCATAGGTCCGTGTCGTTCTCTGTCCCGCGGGTAGTACCGCCTCTGGAAGTAACCTCTCTCTCCGATGGTCGGGTCCGAGGTGCTCTGCAGTCGGAGTCCCGGCGCTCTGAGGTGTCGAGGTCCTTGAAGGTCCAGGGTACGGCTCTGTCCCGGGTCCCGGTTCTCCACCAGGTCCCGGTTGGCAGACTTGTCTTTCTTGAGTTCCGGAGACTTGGATGAACGGGAACTGTAATCCGAGGTCTGTCCAGATCCGTAGTTGTAACGGCTCCGGTATAGAGTCCGTATCTCATCTTCTCCGGTGAACTTGAACTAGGCCGTCTTGGGTCTGTAACTTGTTCACCGTCTTAAAATGTAGCTCCAGGGTACTGCTCTTCGCCGTGGAGCTGTGATCCTGTGTCCGTGATCTGTACTGTTTCACGGGACTGTTGTGAAGATTCCACTGGCAACAGTATCGTTTTCAACGATAAGTTGCTGGTAGGAACTTCGTTTACAGCCAAGTCGTTGAAGAGGACCTGAGTAGCTTGCTTCTCAGCTGGACATCTTGCCAGGTCAATGGCCGCTCTCCAGAGTTGACTGCGTCGCCATAGGTGACTGTAAACACACCTTTGAAAACAAAGAAAAATGCAAGTCTTTAACTGGTAAAAACTGACGACATTATTCGTTCCTATAAATCTTTATAGCTGGGCGACTACGTTGGTTCATAATGAACTACGGGAGAGAAAAAAATAACCCTAGAGTGCGTCTATAACAATCCAAAAGTTACTGTTTACAGGAGCTCTTTCAAAACAGGTCTTGTCACCAAGACTGCAAGGAAAAAGAGTGATGGACATGCGCAAAGTGCACGCCACCTGGCGGACGATCGACGCAGCGATCAAGGGAGATAATTTTGTTTGCAGGAGATCTCCAAATGGAGGATATTGGCATTTAAGTGATAACAGGTGAAGATTTGGGACACAAACAATGTGTTTTGTTGCATTCATAATTGTGTAATATGAGGAAAAACAAAGAAAAAAATATAGGTTGGTGTGCATTTTTTAGCTGAAGACACTGTTAAATGGACTGACCCATGCTTCATTTGATAACCCAGAAAACATAGGGAATAGCCTTGGTTTTGAAGCATATTCATGAAAAAATCATATAATTATTATTTAACTTTTTCTTATATTCTAACTGTTTGAAGATAATCACAATGTCTATCAAAATTTATCAAATTGGATCAATGTTGTTGCGCAAAATTCTCGGCTAGAAGGCTTGTAAAGAAAATCCCTATCTCTTAACCTAGGAAAGGGAAATAACCCAATAAGTAAAACAGGCAAAATGGCTACCAAAGCCAAAAACCACCAGCGGACATATGATTGGTTGGATATTTCTCCCATTTTCGCAACAGGCCAATGAAATTCTCGGATTTCCATTTAAAATTAGCCAATCAAGTGCTTTAAACCTGGAAGGTATCCCATGATGCAACATTGTTTCTATAAACTCCATTGAGAATCATATTAACATATCCATGAAATAACACTTGATGATGTTCGGTGGGAAGTAAATTTATTTTTTTGTTTCACGGGCAGATTTCATATTTTTTTTCAAGATTGAAGGCGATAATAAAAAAGAAAATAAAACTGGACATTTGAAGTTCAATCCGTTCTTTCTGCAGGTTGATGAGTTTCTGCTCGAGCCTCGTCTGGTCCATTTTTTTTTTAATGTTTATTATTGCCTCCAATCTTGGAAAACAATAATAACCACCCATGAAACAAGAAATAAAATTTTCTCCGTTCCCGGCGAGGTCATTAGGCTGCTTGTCATCGCCGACCACCGGTCTGGGCATCTCTGGAGTCAACGTATGTACCGCCGCTATCCTGACTTTGAAGGGTAGCATGTCTTATTCTTCTACCTCCGCCCGACGTAGGAGGTGAATCCGTATGAGATGAGGATGCCGAGGAAGTGGAACGTTGTGCGTGATCCTCATATCGTGTGATCTCACGGGTCTCCGATGAAGGAACTCTACCCTGGTAAGGGGCTGTGAAGCCTGGGGATGACTGTGTTTCTTGACCAGGCTTGCCTTGGAAGGTACCCCTGGAGCAGAAGTCTGTTCCTTGGGGGCAGGTCCAGAATGGTGATCTACGAGTCCTGTTCATCTCTGGACTTCCGTTTATCCCGATGCTCCGGGCTACGGTGATGGTGGGTAGACGTCCGCTCCTCGCCATCAATGCTTGTTGACGAGAAACCGGTGAACGGCTTCTCCCTCGTCTGTTGTAAGGTCGCTCCGGGGTATGGTCCCTATGGTACCGACTCCGGTAGGCTGGACTAGGTGAAGGGGTCCGACGTCTAGGACGGTCCCTCTCTCGATGATGACGTACAGGATAGGAATCTCGGCGTTGTAACGGTGTGCGACTTCGTTTACGAAATCTGCTTGCCGTAGTACCGAGGTATGGCTCCGTTGTATGGGTCCAAGCTGGAGTAGAGGCCGGCTCACAGCGTTCTGGCTGAGTCCGTTCCTCATAAGTCCGTGACTCCTTGGATGTGGAGTCTCGGTAATCTGTATAAGTCCGTTCTGCTTGAGTCCGCGACTTCTCAGGTGTAGACTCTCGGCGCGCTGGATAGGTCCGTGTGGTATCCCGCTCCGTGATACGGCTCCGGGTGCGTGGTACAGCTCCGGGCTGTAGTTTCCTCCCGCGGTGCTCCGGTATCGGAGTCACGGTGGTCTGGATAGGTCCGTGAGGTCTCCAGTTCCGTAGTACGGCGCCCTGGATAGGGCCGTGATCTCTGGATAGGGCCGTGATTCCTTGGAATCCCGGCCCCTGTAGGCCTTTGGCTTGTCCGACTCCCGGCGTCCGGTATAGAGCCGTGACTCCGTGGAACCGGTGAGCTGTGCTTGAGCCGGGGTCCCGCTGTAGTGGTGGAGTCCGTGATCTTGATTCTCGGACTGCCTTTTTCGCCGTGTCCCTCTGTGTCTCCGGGGTACGGTGGTTCTTTGGGGACTTGGATGAGCGGGAGTTGGTATCCGAGTACTCGCTTTGATCCGTGTCTGTGACGGGGCTGTCTAGTAGAGTCCGTGTCAGCACTCTAGCCGGTGCAGTAGAAGTAAACCGTATCGCCGTGGCTTGGGCTTGACTGGTCTGCACTTTGCCTATTCTCTCGGTATCCCGTTAGTCTCTGTAGGCTCTTGGCTTGACGGGGTCTCGGAGTTCTGCATTGGGCTGATCTCTCAGAGCCATGGTCCCGTATGCTGATCTAAAGTCCGTGGTCTGTAGGTGTGGACTCCCGGTGAGACGTAGACTCTCGGCGTACTGGATAAGTCCGAACTTCATAGGTCCGTGTCGCTCTCTGTCCCGAGGTACGGCTCCGGGCCGTAGTACCGCCTCTGGAAGTAACCTCTCTCTCCGATGGTCGGGTCCGAGGTGCTCTGCAGTCGGAGTCCCGGCGCTCTGAGGTGTCGAGGTCCTTGAAGGTCCAGGGTACGGCTCTGTCCCGGGTCCCGGTTCTCCACCAGGTCCCGGTTGGCAGACTTGTCTTTCTTGAGTTCCGGAGACTTGGATGAACGGGAACTGTAATCCGAGGTCTGTCCAGATCCGTAGTTGTAACGGCTCCGGTATAGAGTCCGTATCTCATCTTCTCCGGTGAACTTGAACTAGGCCGTCTTGGGTCTGTAACTTGTTCACCGTCTTAAAATGTAGCTCCAGGGTACTGCTCTTCGCCGTGGAGCTGTGATCCTGTGTCCGTGATCTGTACTGTTTCACGGGACTGTTGTGAAGATTCCACTGGCAACAGTATCGTTTTCAACGATAAGTTGCTGGTAGGAACTTCGTTTACAGCCAAGTCGTTGAAGAGGACCTGAGTAGCTTGCTTCTCAGCTGGACATCTTGCCAGGTCAATGGCCGCTCTCCAGAGTTGACTGCGTCGCCATAGGTGACTGTAAACACACCTTTGAAAACAAAGAAAAATGCAAGTCTTTAACTGGTAAAAACTGACGACATTATTCGTTCCTATAAATCTTTATAGCTGGGCGACTACGTTGGTTCATAATGAACTACGGGAGAGAAAAAATAACCCTAGAGTGCGTCTATAACAATCCAAAAGTTACTGTTTACAGGAGCTCTTTCAAAACAGGTCTTGTCACCAAGACTGCAAGGAAAAAGAGTGATGGACATGCGCGGAGTGCACGCCACCTGGCGGACGATCGACGCAGCGATCAAGGGAGATAATTTTGTTTGCAGGAGATCTCCAAATGGAGGATATTGGCATTTAAGTGATAACAGGTGAAGATTTGGGACACAAACAATGTGTTTTGTTGCATTCATAATTGTGTAATATGAGGAAAAACAAAGAAAAAAATATAGGTTGGTGTGCATTTTTTAGCTGAAGACACTGTTAAATGGACTGACCCATGCTTCATTTGATAACCCAGAAAACATAGGGAATAGCCTTGGTTTTGAAGCATATTCATGAAAAAATCATATAATTATTATTTAACTTTTTCTTATATTCTAACTGTTTGAAGATAATCACAATGTCTATCAAAATTTATCAAATTGGATCAATGTTGTTGCGCAAAATTCTCGGCTAGAAGGCTTGTAAAGAAAATCCCTATCTCTTAACCTAGGAAAGGGAAATAACCCAATAAGTACAACAGGCAAAATGGCTACCAAAGCCAAAAACCACCAGCGGACATATGATTGGTTGGATATTTCTCCCATTTTCGCAACAGGCCAATGAAATTCTCGGATTTCCATTTAAAATTAGCCAATCAAGTGCTTTAAACCTGGAAGGTATCCCATGATGCAACATTGTTTCTATAAACTCCATTGAGAATCATATTAACATATCCATGAAATAACACTTGATGATGTTCGGTGGGAAGTAAATTTATTTTTTTGTTTCACGGGCAGATTTCATATTTTTTTTCAAGATTGAAGGCGATAATAAAAAAGAAAATAAAACTGGACATTTGAAGTTCAATCCGTTCTTTCTGCAGGTTGATGAGTTTCTGCTCGAGCCTCGTCTGGTCCATTTTTTTTTTAATGTTTATTATTGCCTCCAATCTTGGAAAACAATAATAACCACCCATGAAACAAGAAATAAAATTT
>JAVTVY010043373.1:0-19811 GCA_036873755.1 Hanleya hanleyi | reverse complement strand
AATCGAGGCACTTTCTCGATGCCTTCGAGATGGATCGAGAAATTTCTCGGCTGAAACCGGGAGGGCAGAACCAGGACCCCTGACGACAACTCCCGGTTTGCTCCCGGTTCTATCTCGATCGAAACGTCCCGGTTTTCGAGATGGTTACGAAATTGATCGGTAATCTCGAACGGGGTCCCGGTTTCAATGTATCAGTGTTTTGTTCCCGGTAATTTGGCCTATCTTAACTTCGAGGGCGATTAGAGTGTAGCGCTGCTTACATATTAGTGGGGCGTTCGTCGCCTACGTATATCGCGGCCAAAATATAATTCAGAAAACGGATTTTTTATGATGTTTTCAATGTTATCGTTTAATCGATGTTTATTGAATCCAATTGAACGAAATAAATTATAAATATATATAAATTATGAATATATAATTTAGTGAACTGCTCTCACATCTATAATTGATTGATTATCTGACTAGTATTCTTCACGGAATAAATGGTACACCAATTGGATATGATCTGAATAATAATGGTTAGGAAGCATGCGTTAATTATTGTTCTATAATTATTATTATTACTTTTTTTTAGAAAACATGAATCATTTCAACCGAAAAACGAAAGCTATGTTAACAGCTTGACTGGTGAATCACATCGGTGTGTAATATGTTCTATAATTTGGTAGTATTCAAAATCCCAGTGTGAAGCGGTTTAACTAAACTCAAAATAAATAAAGCGACTACTGCAATACGATACATAGTGTATTCTCTTAGCTTTCAAAGACAACTGTCTTCATCCTCAGAGAGTGGTAGTATTCATTGCAGATTCCATTTTTGTTTTAAATTACTGTATTGTGATATAGTTTAAACAAGGAGATTTTATCAACAACGTATATTTCTGACATAGGCTTACCTGGAAGTGGTAAGCGGAAATACTGGCAATTGGAACTAGAGGTGTTGATAATTCACGCCACAGTCGGTCTGTGAAAACCCGTCGGCTTGAAACAACAGCGAAGGGAGAGGGGTTAATTTCTTTGAAAAAAAACCCTGAAGTTCTATTATTTATTGCTGATTTCATGTGTCTAGGAAATTAACAAAATAATGGAAGTATAATTACCGCCCAATTCAGAGGGCAATCACGCTTTATACCAACGGTTACATACATTTTACTATAAACGATGCCGCGTTTTGTTTGTCCGAAAACTTCGATCGAGCATTTATGTTAATATTGTCCGGTTTTCAGCCAATTACCTGACGCTCCTGTGATCTTCGTAGTCTCTTTATTTCTGAATATACGGTGGAAATCTCTGATGATAAAGATATCCCATTCTGATCAACTTTCAGAGGAACATATGGAATTTTATCCTAGACTTGCATAATTTATTTCAATTCGCAGTTCCTGGACGTATCTTATTAAGTGATTCAAATTCTAAAAACAGGTTCAGAATAACTACATAATAATGGTGATGTTTCTTTTTTCCATTCATAACGTTCAGAGAAATTGTGCTGTCTGAGCAAGTATGCGACTACAGATCTCTTTACGGAATAACAAAATAATATTAAATGATTCATGTTCAGTCTAATTCATTTAAATAGGTGTTCGCCGAGATTAATCTCTCTGCCACAGAGAATATTTATAGCAAGCATACGCCTTCCGAATACTTCAAACTTTCATTTGATGACATCTCGATTCCATTCTCGAAGTATGTCGAGTTATTCCAAAGATTTTGCTGGGTAAAGTATCAAAAAGACGAACCACAAACATTCAGAAATCCTGGAAGGGTCATGTCCCGTTCAACGAAATTCCTCCCACAAGATTCTTAAGCCAGGCAGTAAAGCATGCAGTAGAATGAGTTTTTTTCAAGCATTCCGTCTCGGTGATCCGGGACCTCTATTAATCTCCTTTCAATTGAAGTAATTTATCTTTAAGATCCGAAACTGTCAGATCCTAAATTTCGCAATGAGCTTTCGTGCATGAAGAATTTTCACGTCTATAATCAGAATCAAACGCAAAATTAAAAGGATGGTGGAAAACGATGCCGGCGTAGCAGGAAGTCATATGACCCACAGACAACAACCCTAACAGCATATTTCTAATTACAAGCGTCTGGTCCGTCATTCATAACTCAGCCGTCGCCCATTAAAGAATATCCGCGTCCATAATCCAAAGACCTATTCCATATTCCATATAACAGTATTAGGACCAAATTCAAAAAGACAATCATATTATACATAAACATAGGCTTGTTTCCTGCAAGAGAGAAGGGGTCAACAGTTTCCAATGATGCCGGGAAGACATCATGATGTTCCAAAAATATCAAATCCGTATCGCTGATCAGTATTCTTAATCCATATTAATCGTTGTAAAGTCCTCAACTAAAGGATGATGTATCTCAGTCACGCTTTGATTGTGCCTGTTCATATGAGTACCATGAGGATCTTGAAGTACATGGGTTCATACGGCCCCTAGCCCCAGGTTAAGCCGAATTAGACACAAGTTACGAAACGTAAAGCCATAGATATTGGACGCTACGCTCGTATTTTGCTATCAGCATGCGATATGTATCGCCAAATTTGAGAAACTTTGAGTGGAGGCGCTTGGTGGTGTACCCCTGTTTTATAAGTTTCTGCAACAATGTTTTGTGACGTTGATTAAAATCGTCACATTTAACACAGGATCTAGCAAATGCTACTAGGCGTGATATGTATACGCCAAATGCAGGTCCCACTGGAATATTACTGTCCAGAAAGGGATAGTTTACGATGTCGAAATTGTAATAATCTCTTTTGTCATACAGTCGACGAGAGAGAAGGCCCGCTTCATTTTTATAGAGATATAGGTCTAAATATGATGTGCCTGTAGGGTTATCTGTAGTTTCCTTCAAATTCGGTGAAGGTGGATACATATACTTCACTGTGTCATTTATATAGCGATTATCCACAGCGAGAAGATCGTCTGATCCCTGTGATAATATGTATCCCAGCCATGCTTTTATTGCTATTGTCAGATCCGAAATTTGGTAATGAGTCTTGGTGCATGAAGACATTTCACGTCTATAATCAGAATCAAGCGCAACATTAAAAGGGTGGTGGAAAACGATGCCGGCGTAGCAGGAAGTCATACGACCCAACAGAAAAATACCCCAACAGCATATTTCTAAAACCATCACAAGAACCAAAAGTGATCCCTGTGATGATTTGTATCCCAGCCACGCTTTCATTGTTCATGTTCATGTGGATATCTTGAATGACATGACCGCATGACCCCCATCACCGGCTCATCTGTTCCCAAATCATCTGTAGGGAAATGATTAACTGTATGACCGCCAGATAGGAAAAAACAAACGTACCATTTATAGAATGCACGTTCGTATTCAGAACAAATACTGTGAGGCCCGACGCCGACCAAGCTCTTCATTCTCCATGCTTACAAGTCACAAAGCTTCATTCACTATTATTTGTACAGATGGTAATCCTCGGGGATGAAACGTCCACCATCAGAATCTCACCATATGCAAGCAACTATAAATGTCAATAGGGTGGTGGAAACGATGCCGATGTTCTGACAAGTCATATTACCCCACATACAAATATACTGACTGAATATTTGTAAAAAAAAATCGCAGAAACCAAAAGTGATCCCTGCGGTGATCTGTATTCCAGCCACGCTTTTCTTGTATGGGTTCATGTGGATATCTTGAATGACATGGCTAGGGGCCGTATGAACCCATGTACTCATCCTCATGGTGCTCATATGAACAGGCACGATCAAAGCGTGACTGAGCTACATCATTCCCTAGATGACGACTTATTATGGATTAAGAATACTGATCAGCGATACGGATTTTATATTTCTGGAACATCATGATGTCTTGTCGGCATCATTGAAAACTGTTGACCGCTTCTGTCTTGTAGGAAACTAGCCTGTGTTTATGTATACTATGATTGTCTTTTTGAATTTGGTGCTAATAATGTTATATGGAATATGGAATAGGTCTTTGGATTATGGACGCGGATATTCTTTATTGGACGACGGCTGAATTATGAATGACGGACTAGACGATTGTAATGGCCACACGGTCCCTAGTACCGGTTTGAGCGGTAGTAGACGAGAAAAACCTTTTTCACCACATTATTCGCATAAAACCCGCCGAAATATAAACACAACGGTCAGCATTTTCGAAGACATAATGTTCCCACATTCAAGTTTGCTTCGTTCATCATGGGCAATGCCAGTATATCTTTTTGATAGTAACAGAAAATTGACAGCACCATTTCTGCGATTGCAACCCTGGATTTTATCAGACGATCTAAAATCGGCCATACACTATTAACTCACGAGCATTTGCTGAAAAAAGAGTCAGTCCCAAGGTGTATTCCATGCCACGAAGATCTCGCGGTGAAACATATTATTATCGACTGTATAGATTTTAAGATTGTAAGATATAACTTTTATCGAGCAGCTACTCTGGAAGATCTATTTAGTCGAGTAAAAGAGGATTTATTTTAGATTATTTGAGAGGGATCGGTTTGCTGTATAAATTTTAATGTATTTACATGTTTTTAATGCATTACATGTAGTTTACTGAGTTATTAACTTGAATACTTAGAATTTTGTTTGATCGTCGCTATATAGCTGAAATATTGCTGAACTGGACGTTAAACCTTAATTCTATCTCTCTCTCTCTCTCAGAGCCCGCAGACGAAATCATCTCCGATTACTCTCTTGCATCAATATTCGGCCAACCGCTATTATTACGATTTTTGCTAGACTGACCTGCTTCGTCTATACATGCTGCAAGCAAATTTAATTCCGATGTTTCATGGGCGGCTTTGGGTTTCAATCGTACGTGAACATTCTCGACTCTTCTTGCGGCATTCCTTGTACCTTTGTGAGGATTTCTCATTATAAAGATTCTAGACTTCTAGATTGGATCGTGTAGCGTTTCCGTTTTTTAGAGCCAGAGTCTTTTTTAATATCGATTTGGGATGTTTGAGAGGTAAATATTAAATGGATTCGGTAAGGTAATATTTAAGTCACTTCCTGCTGAATCCTGTTACTGTAATTCTGAGTGAATATGTATTCGACTAGTATTGCCTTTTTCTGCTGAATCTATCTCCCTATAGAATATAGGGGAGTTAGATCGCGAATAGAATACCACTCATTACTTTCGTCTGAGGGGGAAAAGCTGCATAATCGCCCCTGATACATGAGATCACAAGAACATAAATTGGATTACAGCGGAAGGGAATCGAATCCAGTCAGGCATCTCATATACAAATTCAAATTCTTTATTAGGCACGAACATAAAATTACATTGGTTAAGGCCGCATAACAAGACATAAACAAATACAACTATATACAAGGTAAAAGACATGTGATGCAGATTAAAATCCACGGACTACACACCGGAATGACTCCTATATTGAAGATAGGGGAGTTAGATCGCGAACTACATGTATATCCTCCGAGAACTGCGTGCTGGTTAAAAGTATATTCTCCTCGCGTTTGAAAACTATCATTTCACTCGGAAGCTATCGCCTGTTATATCAGCCTTCCTTGTCCAAGTTAAGTTCTGGATTCTGAAATATGACTGAGTGAATAGGATTTAACGTCGCTTTCAACATTATTTCATATCGCGACGAAACAACTAAGATATACTAGTATCAAATGAATATTTGGCTTGTGTATCCTTCTGTAGCGCGATATCTTCAGTGTATCCTTCTGTAGCGCGATATCTTCAGTGTATCCTTCTGTAGCGCGATATCTTCAGTGTATCCTTCTGTAGCGCGATATCTTCAGTGTATCCTTCTGTAGCGCGATATCTTCAGTGTATCCTTCTGTAGCACGATATTGTCAGGTGTATCCTTCTGTAGCGCGATATCTTCAGTGTATCCTTCTGTAGCACGATATTGTCAGGTGTATACTTCTGTAGCGCGATATCTTCAGTGTATCCTTCTGTAGCACGATATTGTCAGGTGTATACTTCTGTAGCGCGATATCTTCAGTGTATCCTTCTGTAGCACGATATTGTCAGTGTATACTTCTGTAGCACAATGTTTTCAGTGTATCCTTCCATAGAGCTGTATTACTTCAGCTGTTGTGGGCTCGCATGCCCACTAGGCGCATCTCCATTAAAGAAGTCGCGATGTACCAGCTCCAGACTCGAAAATTCCTCCAGTTTCCGGTTTGCAACTTCGATAAGAGAGAGATGGCATTGAAACAAACATTTTTTTAAATCCGCACTGAATATATCGGTCAAATAGACAATTGTTGATGCAATTGCTGAGACTAGTCCATCATAGAATACATGTATGTGCGGTGACAATTTTCAGATCACGAACGTTGAAAGCTTATCTGACTGCCATTCGAAGAACCTCTTCGAATTTCAGCAACATGTCCTATACGCATACAGCTTCTAAAACTGGCACTAAAGATCGAGATCGAGACTTGACAAACAAGCTTTCCGTTAATAGTTTTGCTTTTAGCTTGATGAAGTAGTATGTACTTCAGCATATTGACCATAGAGCGCATCGAGTGTTGACTTCGAGTCCATCTAAGACGGCAACATCTGAATAAATGTATAGACATTTACGTTCATAGACTTGTCTTTCATTCGAAAATACGACTATGCCCAAGCAAGTATGTGATGATTGCGAGTACCGAACAGGTATGATAAACTACCAATGATTTCTGTCCCTCTTCCATTCAGATGTGAGAAATTAATATCTGTATCCATTCAAATCGAATGACTGAGTCAACTTGTTAGTGAAGTGCCAGTTGTGGTTCGATTAATCCCAACAATTTGCCGTATATTCTTGATAAATCTGGTGACATTGTTATTCGGTTGCCTGATCCAGATCGATTGTAGTTCATACTGGTACCAGCAATCAGCATCTGCATCTGCGGAGAATTATTGTATTTGCTCATGTTATGTGAGCGAAGACGTCACAAATGAAGTTGATGCGTGGAAGCCAGCGAAACAAATTCTAGTTAAGTTGTTGCTCAGATTTGCTCTGTGGTGCCTGACTTGTTTCATCCACAAGGCATCTATTCACGGCGGTTTTCGAACTAGCCTCGCCCGATCAGTAGCTTCAGTTTATATAATACGATTATATTTCGGTTGAAGGATATTCCAATATTAGCACTATGACAAGCATATCTTCGCCGCAAGCTTCATGCGATGATGTTAAATATGTTTGATTCAACAATAATATGCATTAAGGTTCCGGTATTCCTAGCGAAAAGATTTTCAAAACATTATCAGTTTTTGCTCGATGAAATTTGCTATAAATAAGGACATCAAAACGAGCTATATACTTTCTGAAAGTTTTTCATTCAGGAAAGTGGCATTCAGTGACAATTTTGTTTTCTCTTTATTTCAACTGAATTATTAGAAGTTAAATGAACCTGTTTGTAAAAATTTAAGCTTCAAGTATCCTTGCTAATGGCTCCCTAAATTTTCTTCAAAATATTTGAACTTCGAGATTCCAATAATATGCTTCTCAATTAATTCTTTTTAATATTTAATAGCATCAAAATCCCTAAAATATAAACTCACAATTTTCTGGCAACCGGTCCAAATCATCATGATGTTCCTATATTCAAACTCGAATCACGCATCATGGGCAAGGCAAGGCCTTGAACAGAGCCACTGGAATTTAATCCCCAGTTGCAGATAATACCGGTGATAACAGTTTACTGTCGATTTTCGGCAGGGCAGAAAAAGGGATGTCTACGCTAATATAACCTATTGAATTATCAATCAAGTGTACCAATTGTATCTTTTGAAAAAAAACTGTTGAATATATCAGAAAATATACAGTGGAAAAAAAATTATTTAAAACATTTCACCATTGTACAAAAATGTCAGTCTTAAAGACGCCCAGTTCAAAACTTTACATAGAATTACCAGCGAAGTTATTCTTGTACCAAATTGGCTTGTCTAACACTAACCTATGTGTCCACTGTAATCAGGAAATAGAAATTTTAGAACATTTATTTATTCACTGTAGATATGTAAAAATCCCATGGGACAGTCTTGAAGTATGGCAGAAATCGGAATGAAGGGTGAGATCGGGAAAGATAGGAAATTCTGGGTTATGACTATAAACAGTGTAGCATCAACACACTGCTGTCACTAAAGAAAATACATATACTCTTCAAAATTCAGAACCGGTATGTTAAAATTGCATTGGAACTCCCTGCAGAACAACTTTTACCAAAACTACTGCATTGAAAAATATGCGGCAGCAACCACCAGAAACAGAGGAACAGTTTAAACAGAAATGGACAGTTTTTTAAAAAAAATTTGGTGAAGATTATCACCCACAGTAACACAGCGGGGAAACACCAGCATTTTTAAACAGTACCAGTCAATAGCTAGTTAATTATCTAATCACGCGAGGGAACGCAGGTATGTTTATGATATACATCATGGCTATTACATGTGGGTGAAAGATGCAGGTTAAATATGTATATAGGATAAAGCACAACATGTATATATGATAAAGCACAATGAAAGAAATAAAAATAAAATACCTTGGACAGAGCCTAGCAGACGAAAACAATTTCTCTCTTGCATCAATATGCGAGCAACTGCTATTACTACAATCGTTTTAAGTCTGATCTGCTTCCTCTTTTCGCGCTGCAAGCAAATTTAATTGTGAGTTTTCATGGACGGCTTCGGGTTTCAGACGTATGTGAAATTTCTCGCTCTTCTTTGTGATAATTTGTGTACGTTTATAAGGATTCTAGACTTTGAGATTACCGTATAATGTTGCCGTTTGCAAAAACTTGAGCCAGAGGTGTTTTTTTCTGATATCGATTTGAGGTGGTTGATAAGTAAATATTAGATGGATTCGGTCATGTAATATTTAACCCTACCAGGGCTGGGGGGGGGGGGGCATTATTCCCCCCTACCAAACTGTCTACCCTATATCCGGAACGACAAACACTTGAGAATTTATCATTTGAGTTTATCATATTCAGGTCATTTTAAGCCTATTTGCATAACCCCCGAGCAGAGGATCATGGGTATATTCAAGATGGCGACCAAAAATAATGTTTTCGTCATTTTTCTTCAAAATTCTTGCTTTTCTGCGAAGAAAACTGTGCAAGAGATATTTTATTTCGCATCAGATTATTATTTACTAGTTTATCATGCAGGTTTTGCAGAGAAAACAAAAGATCGAAAATTCTGCCCGAAAAATCGTTCAAAAAATGCCTGACAGTGACGTCATCATGGCGGTCAGGTCGTATTTTTTTTTCATTTTCTTTTAGGGCTCGACTCAAGGGTATAGTCAGTACGCTTCAGCCCGCGTAGCTCAAGGGGGTAAGACAAATATGAGTAAGTATTCGACTATTATTGCCTTTTGCCACAAATCTATTTCAATAGAGAATAATATGGGAAGATAGATATCATAAGATTTAGTAGAACACATATCATTTTCATATTAGGAAAGATCAGCACAATCTCCCATGTACACGAGATGACAACAATGCAATTGGGATTATAGCGGAATGGAAGCGAATCCGGTCATGCGCCTCATATAGATCCTCTTCTCGGTAGCGTTAGGCCAATTTGCGAGTTGAAAGAATATTCCTTTTCGCGTGTTAGAACTATAATTTCACACGGGAAGTATTGCCTGTTACATCTGCTTTGCTTGTCCAAATTAAATCGTGGATTCTGATATGCGTTGTACTGGTACAAAATGATTATTTGCCTCATGTGACAATCTCTAGCGCGACATCTGTTGTGGGCTCTCATTACGCGAGCGTCCATCAACTAGTCTCCAGATACCAGCTCCAGGCTTTTTTTAAACATTTTTTGCATGAATCTCCGATTTGAAAACAGATGACAGTTTTGCCAATAATTGTCAAGTCAGCACTGAATATATCAGGAACATACACAAGTTTTGGTGCAAGTTGCTCAGACTATTACATGTGCGGTAACAATTTTCATTTAATCGACAACATTTTCGAGATCACGAACAGGTTTGTCAGGCTCTAGCTGCAATTGATGTGCTGTATTGATGTTGAAACAGTTAGTTATATTGCTATGTCCGCAGTTTTCTTTCTTTCCGTATACGCTCTGTGGACAACGTTACCATACGAAGGGTCTCCCCAATATTCAGCTGTATGTGAACTGTTCCGATCGCCTGAACGATGCTCTGTGCGCATACGGCTTCCTAGACTGGTACGAGATAGTGAAACTTGAAACTTGACAAAACGTGATGGCCGTCCATTTTCATTGATTATATTCATGTCAATGAGTATCAATATTTACGCAATATTGCAATATTAACTTGTCCGTTAACCCTATCTGGCCTGGGCTTTTTGGGACCTGTCCAGGCCGCGGGGGGGGGGGCCGAAATGGCCCCCCCCTAATTATTTTTCTTACGCCTTGAGATAGGGAGCTGAAACTTATTACACTATACCCTTGGATCAAGCTCTACCAGAAAATGTAAAAAAATCCAAGATGACCGCTTTGATGACGTCACAGTGACGCCATTTTGAAAAACGATTTTCGGTCAGATTTTCCGATTTTTTTATTTTTGCAATTTCTCCACAAAAACTGCATGAAAAATTAGCAAATATTAATGTGATATGAAATAAAATAGTTTTTGCCCACTTTTCATTGCGGAAAAGCAGAAATTTTGAAGAAATATGACAAAAACATCACTTTTCTGGTACACCACGTGGCCGCCATCTTGAATTTACCCATGATCCTCTGCTCGGGGGGTTATGAAAATAGGCTCAAAATGACACCAATAAGACAAACGATAAAGTCACGGAGTTTCAGCTCTCCATTTTTTGCCGGTCCGGAGATAGTGCAGAAAGTTTGGTGGGGGGGCCATAATGGCCCCCCCAGGCCAGGTAGGGTTAACCGCCTTGCTGTTAACATGATCTTTTTACTTCAGCAAAAAGCCGCGCGTATACATGTTTCAATTGGTTATGCCCATAGAGTTCACTGTGTGTTGCGTGTGATTCCAACTAATACGACACAATATGTATTAAATATATAGATATTTTTTCGTTTTTAGATGGAAAATCTTCGTAAATTCGACTATTTATGTGAAAGTATGCGATGATTGTGTATATCAAATAGATATGAGAGAGTTCCGTACCTCTTTCTTTCAGTTGTGTCAAGTTAATATTTGTATCCACTCTGGGCACACCGGTTCTCGTCAGATCACCGAAGTTGAGCAGCGTTGAGCTCGGTCAATACTTGGAAGGGTGACCGGGTGCTCTACTGGCTGGGCTGATTAGTGTCCAGTATAATAGGAACTGTGGACACTCTCATGTTCTGGCACACGTAGGCACCGTCGTGATATGACTGAAATTTTTTTTTGAAAACGACCTTAAATCCTACTCACTCACTCACTCCCTCAACTTAAGTCAGCTTGTCAACGAAATGAAAACTGTGGTTCGATTCATTGCAACAGTCAAACATTAGCATACAGTGTCGACAAATCTTGTGCCGTTGATAAACTGTTGCCTGATCCAGATCGACTGTGGTTCATACTGGTACAAACGATCGGAACATCTGGTTAATTATTGTGTTGATTCAAATGATTATGTAAGCGAAGACGTCGCAAATGAAGTTGAAACGTTGTTTCCGAGACGTGTTCTGTGACGCCTGACATTTTTCACCCCCAAGGCACCTATTCACGAGCGATTGTGAACTAGCCTCGGCGTATCAGTAACGTCATTCCTATATGGTATGATTATATTTGGGATTAAGGATATCTCAATATCAGCTCTATAGACATGTCTCGTCCGTGTGCGTACCCGTGCGAAGATATTTCTTTTTTGTTTGGGTTCGTCAATAATATAAATTAAGGTCACCGTACATGTATTCCTAGCGATAAGATTTTCGACACTATCAGTTTTTGTTGAAACAAATTGCAATAAAAAAAACTTCCCCAAAACGAGTTATATTTTATTTTTACAATACATTAATCCAGGAAATTAGTATTTACCGACAATTTTGTTTTCTGTTCATCAGAGCTGAACTATTTGAACATAAATGAAGCGGTTTAAACATTTCACCCTTGCTAAACGATCCTGAAGTATTCAAGAACAATATCTGAACTTTGTGATTCCTGCAATACACTTTCAACCAAAATTTTTGTTATGAAATATTTTTTACGACACGTCGAGGTTCAATAATTCGGCAATAAAAATCGGGAAAACGCGATCTCTTTAACTAAACAGATGAATCACTTTTAAACAGAACAAATGAGGCCTTTTATTTTGTTCTGCACACGTACAGCCTTGTCTCCAAAATCATACAACATAAAATATCTAAAATAAAACGCTACTTTATAATTTTGCCGGAGGGTAACATTTCGACTCATTTCACTCACACTAGACAACAAATTCTGATCTTGTAGACTGCAAACGATGGTCTGATCATGAACAACGGTTATCATACTCCAATTAAGTGGCACAGTTAACGAGTTTGTAGCGTATTTTTTTTTCATGAAACAAAAACAGCAAACATTCGATCATATTGGTCACACAGAAATATATCACAAAGAGCTGGGAATAACGTTGCTTTTTCTGTAGTCGTACCAAATGCAATACATGTAATTTGTTGCATACGTTGCCCATTTCGACGACGATTTTTTGTAGATTTTTTTATGCGGGGTAGGTTATAATTTTACTTTATTTCTATAACTTCAAACCAGATCACCTGTCCTTGTTCATAGTAAATGGTGGTCTATTAAATGGCACGGATTTCGGTAAGTCGCCAAAGCCATTCAATTTAAATGTCATTGTGATACATAGATTATCACTACGAGTAGTCATTTATCTGATTTTTATCACACGAGTTTTATAAAAGCCATATGAAACGAGCTTAAGCGAATTTCATATAGGTTTTATCAAACGAGTGTGATAAAAGTCAGATAAATGGCTACGAATGTTATAATTTATTTCTCACATCAAAATAATGTTGAAAAATAACCAAACATATAGTTAGCAAACTGCGAGGGTGTGATACAGGTTCTGTATCACATGGGTGTATCACACTGCATTTGGCCGCTGTGATGTGACAAAGTATTTTACATGAGATGGATATATCATGTATATAGAATAAATAAATAGTTTGCCTAGTTTTGTGGTATATTGCTTCATTGGGTGAGAGAGACAGTTCGAAAATCCATTATAACGACTATATGTTATTTAACCGTGAGACCGTATCCAGTATCTGTTATTCGAGACCTAATGTGTTCATTTTGATGGGAAACAAAGAATTTAGGAATTTCTTCGTGACCGTTGTAAAATTGAGAAATTGGCCTTTCACTCCGCTGAAACCCAACACATACACTTGCAAACATGCAAAAGGGGGTTACGAAAGCCCTTTTCACTCTTGGTCAACTGACTATGATACGACCCCTTCATATCATGCCGGTTGCATTCATGTATGCCATTCGGATTCTCTCTTGGCACAGCTGTGTTTCCTTGACACAGCTAATCGTAGCAGGTGTTTGACACGCTTTCATCATCTTCGGAGTGAAGTCAGGGAAGTAGAGATCGAGTAAGGTACGACTAGTACCTAGGGACTAGTTGTGATACAATCATCTCCGTTCACTAGTTACTCGGCATGATTCAAGAGTGATATCCAGTAAAGCTCAATCCAGGGATTGTTTCGAACTTGTGCGACTTTTGAAGCACTAATCAGACAAATTTAATTCGATTTTAATATCCCTTGATACGACCGCATCTGTCGAACTGGCTACTAATGCGGAACAATATTATCTTTCATCGAGTTATTCAACAATGATCTCTCAAAGAGAAAAATCAATTGAGAGCAGCTACAGTATCTCTGATCTTCGCCACTCAACCTGGATCCATATATCTCATTCTCTGCTTCGCTGATATATAATGGTAGCAGTACTTCGTACGTTGTGTTGGTGGTTGAAAAATACACCGGATACCTCACTAGGCAATCCGGCGTGAATGTGTTACACGTTTCCTGGTCAGAGCTAATTCGATGTTTAAATGTTAACTGATCAGAAAGGGTTACAGGAGGGTTTCCTCAACTAATAATCAGAGACGGTAATATTTCTATTAGATTGATTCCTGTAAGATTGGATTGAATAGTGAGGTGACTCCTAAAATGAGCAAATTATTCTCTGCCCAATGGAATGCACTAGGAATTTGTCCTTGAAAGATTGGTTGGGTTGGTTGTTTGAAGTTTAACGTCGCACCTAACCTTATTGGTCACACGGCGACGATGACCCAAACAAACATACCCTAACAAACACCTAACCAAAACTACCAAAACAAAAATATTTTGAAAATTAGGCTCTGCAGACACTGATCACAATCGATCCTCAGAGAGCCCAATCTGTTTGGTACTTTAATCTACCTCCTGTGCCAGACAAACATGGTATGGTACATGCTGCCCTAAGCTGGAGGGCGTCCTTGAAAGATCTACTGTCGGAGTCAATATTCACAAACGTAAAACGCGTCTGTATGGTACTGGCATCCAAATTTGTTTCGAGTGGGAAATCGGCTGATCAATTTCCCATGTACCTTCATAATTTATGTTTTACACAGAGGAACCTTGTGCAGGGTCAGACCATGTAACACGACAGGGAAACACGTCAAAAGTGTATATTAAGAAAGCTTCGACTAAGTCCTAGAGACAGCTTCTCACTTCAGCTGTATATATGTATCAATCAAGAGAATATATTATCAGTTATGATGTTTGTTTGAGGGGGCATACGAACTATTTACATGGTCAGTGTGGGGAATTCTTATCGGTCGAGCCGTCAGGCGAGACCGATAAGAATTCCCCACACTGACCATGTAAATAGTTCGTATGCCCCCTCAAACAAACATCATAACGATTTTATTATGCCGAAGAGCCTTTGTTTAAGCCGAAAACGCGACGACACCAACGATTAAATGCGGTTTGTTTTCGTAAGACAACTTCAACTGATTCACATTTCCTGACCTAATACGAAAGAGTCGCGCATGCCCACAACGTCTTTGGGTTGAAAGCAAACGCTAAGGCGCAACGTCACAAAGCCATTGATACGACGTAGCTCTTCGTTTTGTGACGTGTCGGCTTTATGACGTTGCATTGGAGGACAGGCTACGTCAATTCCACCTTCCACTATGGTAACGTTAACACGTGATTGTTCGTATTAGGTGTGTGTCTGCCCTAATACGAACTATTTATGGGATGGCAATTGACCAATCGGCTATCAAACAAGCTACTCTGAGGCGTAATAAAAGTTAATTCATCTTCATCACGAACGACTATGTTATGGATACTGCAGTTCATACACAGCTACACTACCTAATTAAAATGTATAATATGTATAAACAAATTTAGTAAATATTCATTCGGTCGATAATACAACACAAGGTTTTGTTCAAAGAGAGACATATGTGTTCTGTCTTGACTGCGTTTGGACCATATCGTTTGGTTTGGGATGGGATTAAATTTATCCTATGCCATGTTAAATGGCGCGAAACCCCGTCTCTATAGAACGCAACGGCTTACGTCAGGAAGCACATGCTCTCCGTCTCGGCCAACATAAATGACGCAATTAGGCGAGTTCATAATTTACACTGCGCGTCGAAGATGGGATGATAAATGAGAATTGTCGATAATCTCTTCGAACATAGAGACCGAGAGATTGGAATCATAACAAACGTCCATAATGACACCCATTATTTAATATACACGTAACTATCAAATTTTCTCGGCGATGCCCTGTTTTATTGCGTAATCTTCACCAGCAGTAATCCATCTTCAAGTGCATGTATGTTAATATCGTGGCAACTGCAAACTCCAGTCATTTCTGTAATGAGCAATTCAACAATTCTGAATATGGCAACAATCGTTTCGCTTCGAGACAGGTATCCACATCCACCATATTGGAGACAAACAATCGCCAAGCGGTATTCACATGCATACCAATAATTGTCCAAAACCTAGGCAGGTCAATGTGTGTCTACAATGGATATAGTGTACCGTAAACCCCCGTAAATAACATTCTTATATGTATTTATTTACTAATATAAATGTTAAATGATTTCATGAAACGAAACGTACTTCACTGAAACCAGATCAATAATTCCCGTACATTATGTTTAATCACGATAGGTTTATAGTGATCATTTAGACTGTATGAAAACACGGCGTCAACCGGTCCCAATTTCACTGAAACAAGGCTGAACGGGGCTGCCCCATATTACTAATTGGTATTGCCAGCGCACGTTTATTACGCCGAGGAATTACGTGAAATTTTCGGACGATATTTTGGACTCGCTCATCGATTTTCATCATCCACCATCATCCAATCCTAGTGTTAACCTGCCCCATAGTCCGATTCATTCGGGGGTACGAACATTGCCTGACAATCGGAATCGGTGTAGCATTTCTTGTTTACCTCACGTGGAAATAGACACAAGTTACGAAACGTAACACCAAACATCTTGAACGACACGCTCGTATTTTTCTATCATCGAGCGACATTTATAGTGCAGCCGATAGGTGAAAGCATTGTGCACTTGATGATAAAAGCATGAAACATGGAACAAAGGTAGACCATATCTATACAATTAAATCTGGATATAGGGCCATCTCAAATTTAGTCTATATAGGTCATGGCGGCCATTTTGCAAAATGGTCGCCTCCATTCTTCATTGACAACGGTGAAAGCATTGTGCACTTGATGATGAAACTCGGCACAAATGTAGACCATATCTATGCAATTAAATCTGGATTTAGGACCATCTCAAATTTGGCCTATATAGGTCATGGCGGCCATTTTGCCAAATGGCCGCCTTCATTATTCATTGGCAACGGTGAAAGCATTATGCACTTGAGGATAAAGGCTTGAAACTTGGCACAAAGGTAGACCATATATATACAATTAAATCTGGATATAGAGCCATCTCAAATTTGGCCTATATAGGTTACGGCGGCCATTTTGCAAAATGGGCGCCTCGATTATTCATTGGCAACCATTTGAGCGAATGCATTATCTCTATGAATTAAGAATGCCATTTGAAACTTCCCATGTGCCTTGATGGATATTTGCAGCCTAATTCAACCTTGTTTGCATAAATATACATGTATATCTTCAGAGTTAAAATAAATTAAAAATGACCGCCATATTGCGTAGTAAGAAATCATCCTTTATGTCGATCAGTCTGCGAATAACTTTACATACTAAACAGCTCTCTACACAGAAACGGAGAGCGCTGGACGGTCTTCCTTCAACAAAGGCAGTACTTACCCAACACACCAAACGGGCAATGTATCAAGCTGGGCATTGTTGGGCACAAACAATGATAGCATCTCCATGTCTTCCATCACCACCAAGTGACTGGGGCTGGACGAGGACGGAAAAATGTAGATGGGACATATTGTGGACAACTCTTCCGGCAGCAAGCAAGCCTGTCGGGAGCTGCTACGGTGCGGTTGTAAAACGGATTACAGGGGGCAGTGTAAATGCCGAAAGGCAGCTCTTGAATTACAAGCGTCTGGTCCGTCATTCATAATTCAGCCGTCGTCCATTAGAGAATATCCGCGTCATAATCCAAAGACCTATTCCATATTCCATACAACAGTATTAGCACCAAATTCAAAAAGACAATCATAGTATACATAAACATAGGCTTGTTTCCTGCAAGAGAGAAGCGGTCAACAGTTTTCAATGATGCCGGCAAGACATCATGAAGTTCCAAAAATATCAAATCCGTATCGCTGATCGGTATTCTTAATCCATTATATTCTTTGTAAAGTCATCTAAAGAATGATGTATCTCAGTCACGCTTTGATTGTGACTGTGTGCACAGCTGTTTGTACCAGCTGTTTGTACATGTAACGGACAGTGCGATCAAACACAGACAGGTACATAGAAGCACAGCTGAAGAACACTGTGGTTACTAATAGTCACCTCCATATCTGAGCCAGAGCATATTATCCGGAATGAAAATGCTCACACAACATTATATTCTGTATGTGTGTATCTTTCTTTTTGTGTGTGGGGTAACATTTATGTGGATGAATGTTTCAATTGTTACAACCTTTGAATTCTTAGGCCCCCTACATTTTGAGAAATGGAAGAGAAGTTTGAAAAAATTACCTACGTAAAGTTAGACGCAGACTGATCGACATAAAGAATGATTTCGTACTACGCAATATGGCGGTCATTTTTAATTTATTTTAACCATGAAGATATACATGTATATTTATTCAAACAAGGTTGAATTAGCCTGCAATTATTTATCAAGGCACATGGGAAGTTTCAGATGGCATTCCTAATTCATAGAGATAATGCATTCGCTCAAATGGTTGCCAATGAATAATGGAGGCGGTCATTTTGCAAAATGGCCGCAATGACCTATATAGGCCAAATTTGAGATGGCCCAAAATCCAGATTTAATTGTATAGATATGGTCTATCTTTGTGACAAGTTTCATGCTTTTATCATAAAGTGCACAATGCTTTCACCGTTGTCAATGAATAATAGAGGCGGCCATTTTGAAAAATGGACGCCATGACCTACATAGGACAAATCTGTGATGGCCCTATATCTAATTTTTCGTATAGTCTTAGTCTAGCAACATGCCAAGTTTCATGCTTTTATCATGAAATGCACAGTACATTTGTATCATTCACCTATCGGCTGCACTATTTATTGTCATATTTCATTAACGTGGCGCGTGGTGGTTTGCTCTGTTTCATAAGTTTCTGATGCAATATCTTGTGACGATTTGTGACGATTTTTCAAATCGTCACATTTTACAAAGGATCTAGCAAATGCTAACAGGCCAGACATGTATACGCCATATGGAGGTGGCCTGGAATATAACAGGGAAAGGGAAAATTTCGACGAACTGAATGCATTCTTTTATATTTCTGAACCCAGTAATTTCTACTCTGCTTGTGAGTTCAGGTTCATCGAAATCATGGAACCTAAGCTAAACGCCATCTCCAAACTGTGGCATATCTTTGTCTTTATTGCCATAAATTGCTTGTTCTCTATTCAGCTCACATTTCTTTTTTGACCTCTGGTTTAAGGAATTCTTGCCGGGTCGCTTATTATCACAAGATTGATCCATGTGCTCAGCGATCGCGTTTTTGTCTGAGGTGGGGTTCATAGGTGTATCTGTGTTGAGAATAGAGTGATCAACTTCCTCTTCACCTTGTTTTTCATCCTCCATGAATATCTCATTGTTAGCTTCATCACTAGTGAACTTCTCGATCACATCATCACCAGGGGAGAAGTTCACAGATGCATCTGCTTCAGAAATAAAACCAAAACCTTCATGTTCACTTCCTTCATCTACAGAGGGTAGCTCATTTCTAGCATCATCTCTGATGAGTTCAGCAAACACATTAGCATCCGGGGTGAAGTTCAAGTCACCACCAGAATGCACAGGCGCATCTACTGAGGGTAGCTCATTTCTATCATTATCTTTGGTGAGCTCGGTAATCACGTCATCATCTGAGGTAAAGTTCGATTTACCACCAGAACGCACAGGTATAGAAGAACTAATATCTTCATCTTCACATCCTTTCTCATCTAATATGGGTAGCTCATTTCCAGCATCATCTGTGGTGAGTCCAGTCTCCACAACAGCATCTGAATACACAGGTGAATGTTCACCACGAGTGCCGTCCACATCGACTGCAACAGCATCATTGTTGGGCATTTTACTGTCGACAACAACGCTGTTTTTCTCCACCCTGGACAGAGAACAACTACTTTGAACTGTTTTTGGATCTACAATCCTCTCAGACTCCTTTTCTTTAGACTCGTGATCATGTAGCAAGCTTTCCGAACTT
>JAVTVY010043372.1:0-19762 GCA_036873755.1 Hanleya hanleyi | reverse complement strand
TCCCCATGGACAATACTTCCGCCCGCATGGTAATACGACGTGGAAGGTCGTAGGGTCACTCACCGTCATCGTATAGGGTTGCTCTACTCTACTTGTTGGACCTATAGCGAGGTTCGGTGGTGTCTCTTGGTTGTGTTTGCATTGAATGTGTCTGAGCATACTATCGCGACGAGAGAAGATTCTCTGACAGAACGTACACGTACACGACATGTTGATCAGTCGACCGATACATATGGACTGATGAGGGACCCGTGTTCATTCCTATATGTACAGTCACCACCACCACCATCGGGATAGGACTCAAAAGGTCACGAAAATTCATATAAAGTCCTATATGTACAGACACCACCACCGGGATAGGATTCAAAAGGTTACGAAAGTTCATATAAAGTCCTATATGTACAGACACCACCACCGGGATAGGACTCAAAAGGTCACGAAAGTTCATATAAAGTCCTATATGTACAGACACCACCACCGGGATAGGACTCAAAAGGTTACGAAAGTTCATATAAAGTCCGATATGTACAGACATCACCACCGGGATAGGACTCAAAAGGTCACGAAAGTTCATATAAAGTCCTATATGTAGACACCACCACCACCGAGCGATTTGTGACGTCATCTGTCGTGTTGACCACTCGTGCCCCTGGTGACAAAAACTGGAACTAGTGCGAGATAACTCCGGGCTGTCATGTAACCCGACAGTGATCTTTGTCGCATCATTATTAATATCCGCCACGCGCATCTGACCTTATTTAAAACGCTTCATAACCCGACTATGTAGTATATACGGATCGACACTAGTCAGGGTCGGTTAACTACATATCCCCGCGTTTTATGACATATATAAAGTCCTATATGTACAAACACCACCACCACCACCACCACCACCGAGCGACTTGTGACGTCATCTGTCGTGTTGACCACTCGTGACCTTTTGAGTCTTATCCCGGTGGTGGTGGTGTCTGTACATATAGGACTTTATATGTCGCCAAAAACGCGGGGATATGTAGTTAACCGACCCTGACTAGTGTCGATCCGTATATACTACATAGTCGGATTATGAAGCGTTTTAAATAAGGTCAGATGCACTTTTACAATGGCGGATATTAATAATGATGCGACAAAGATCACTGTCGGGTTACATGACAGCCCGGAGTTATCTCGCACTAGTTCCAGTTTTTGTCACCAGGGGCACGAGTGGTCAACACGACAGATGACGTCACAAGTCGCTCGGTGGTGGTGGTGGTGGTGGTGTCTGTACATATAGGACTTTCGTGACCTTTTGAGTCCTATCCCGGTGGTGGTGGTGTCTGTACATATAGGACTTTATATGAACTTTCGTAACCTTTTGAGTCCTATCCCGGTGGTGATGTCTGTACATATAGGACTTTATATGAACTTTCGTAACCTTTTGAGTCCTATCCCGGTGGTGGTGTCTGTACATATAGGACTTTATATGAACTTTCCTGACCTTTTGAGTCCTATCCCGGTGGAGGTGTCTGTACATATAGGACTTTATATGAACTTTCGTAACCTTTTGAGTCCTATCCCGGTGGTGGTGTCTGTACATATAGGACTTTATATGAACTTTCGTGACCTTTTGAGTCCTATCCCGGTGGTGGTGACTGTACATATAGGAATGAACACGGGTCCCTCATCAGTCCATATGTATCGGTCAACTGATCAACATGTCGTGTACGTGTACGTTCCGTCAGAGAATCTTCTCTCGTCGCGATAGTATGCTCAGACACATTCGATGCAAACACAACCAAGAGCCACCACCGAGCCTCGCTATAGGTCCAACAAGTAGAGTAGAGCAACCCTATACGATGACGCTGAGTGAGCCTACGAAGGTCGTATTACCATGCGGAAGGTCGTATTACCATGCGGGCGGAAGTATTGTCCATGCGGACGATTTTTCCAGTTCCGGTAGTTATGGTAAAAATACATATACTCCAGGTCAAACTTTTGGCTACCATGGTGATCAAAATGATACCGACGCTACTGACGCCGATGGTGAAGATAATGATGATGATGATGACAATGATGGTGAAGGTAATGGTGACGACGCTGATGATGACGGAGAAGTTACGGATGATGATGATGATGATACTGCTGGTGACAATGATGACGTCGAGGTTGACGAGTGTTTGTGGGATCTCTTCGAGGATGAAGCGATTGATGATCATGAATCCGATATAAACGATCTTGCGGAAGTTTACGAAGAAGGCGGAATGGATGAACCAATTGCGCATCAGATGGCATATGACAAGCTTTTACCTAGAATACAGACGAGGTTCCGAAATACCTACGTCCGTAATTTAAGGTTATGGAGAAAACTACGGCAGCACCCGATTCATCAGAAAGTAATGGCGACTACGAAACGGATGCGTGAGGAAGACGACTTATCAAACGATGAAGCCGAAGAATCTGCCGCTGAGATGCGTAAATTCTTAATAAACAGACTTTTACCGCGCGAGTACACAAGACAACCGATCAAACCTCTTGATTAGTTGATTCCGCCACCAGGGCGTACCGTTGCGTTCGTTATCGATATACCCTCAGCTCTTTCACAGGGTTATGGAAATGTAATCGGCGTTTGTGTACTAGGCTAGCTCAGTTATATTGTCGTTTTGAAACTGTCATTACTAAATTAATTTGTATAAATAAATATATACTTTGAACTTTAACAATCGAAGTTGTGTTCTTCTTTCTTTCAGCCCCCGTCCAGAGTCGTTTCGATATGACTTTATATGGACGATAGTCGGTTACAACGAGTATCCAGTGATAATAAATATACCATCCATAGATAGGTGTAGCAACTCTTTATTGTTACTATTGGTTTTGATTTTTTGGAAAGTTTCATTCGCCAATAACCACAAAACTCACAACTACAACAGGTTGGACACATAAAAACCCCGAATGACACCTGTCGGGCGAACCACGTACAATCTCGACATAAACTAACTCGACATTTTCCGCAAACTTCGACGCCTAAGAAGCGAAATAGGACAGACATCTTTCACACTGGAATTCAGACATGTTGTACGAGTTAGATACGATTCAGCGAGATGAATCTAGTACAAATCAAAATCGAGTTATGAGGGCTATAGCAAATACCTCATATTTAAACAGCGCGATTTCTGTTTATTCAATCACAGCTATTACACCGTCAACTATAGTTCAATCTCACATGTTTATATCGGAATGTTCTAGAATCAATACAATTATGTACTATGACAGCCTCCTATCTATATAGCGAAATTATAATCGATATTTACCGTACCAAATGTACGGTGTATTATTCAACACAAAATGTCGCTATATACCAATTACAATAACGCTTTTCGTGTAACCTAATATACGCCGTGTTTTTAAATCCTTAACGTACAGATTCGGAGAAATTATTAATAATATCATAAATCTATACTACATAAAAATATATATCGAAATAACACCCTTCTTGTAAAACCGAAATAAAACCTAAAATATACTCCGTGTTTTGAATCGTTATTAACGATTATCGTATAAATTCGGAGAATTTATTTATAATACCATATGTAGATCTATAATATGTATATTCAGGTAAATTATAACGTATGTAATTTATTAATATCCAGACTCAATAATTTATACAAATAAATTGTTAATGACGTATGACAGCGCTCGGTGCATTTGATGTGTGGGGCCTGTAACACGCATTACCTACTACTACTGTTGAAAGAAATTATAACGATAAAATGGCCTCTATTAAAATTTCTTTAGGAAGCTGGTTCAGAAGAAATCTGGCCACTATAGGCAAAGTTACAGTTATTAAAGCACATGTTCTTCAGCTTTCAGTACACCTATTTTCAGTCCGACGAAACCCTGATACAACTTTTATATCAAATTTAGAAAAACACCATTTCCAGTTTATATGGACCGGTAAGCAAGACAAAATAAAACGTAAAACAATCATTATGTCCAAAACAGAAGGTGGATTGGCTATGATAAATTTTCAAGCCTTTGCATCATATCTGAAAGTGAAATGGGTAAAGAGAGTAGTGGAGGACGACGGAATTTTGGGGGCATTGGTAAAAAACATATTGCGCCCTGCTGGTCATGATGTTTGACCTCTAGATTCTGCAAGCATATATGCAGTACAAAAAGAAATAAAAAAACCCCGTTCTGGTCTGACCCGCTCAGATCGTGGGCAGAATGTGTGAAATATTGCGACGCAACTGACAAAAACTACAACAATCTTCTGTTTGACCTTGTTCCTATATCAGAGTGGAGTGATATACGCCGCTGGGTGAATGTGGGTGCATCCTATATCACTAATCTTCTGAATTACGATGTTACACGTTTTTTTAAATTCAATGAACTTCAGACTAAATTTGGAATCAAACCTATCTATTTCCTCCTTCATTGTGCTATAATTCACAATATATCGAATGATAAACGTACAAATATAAAAAAAACGGTACTTTTATTAAAAATATTACGAATCAACGAGAAGTATACAGCAGATTAACGAATGAAACATGCTCAAAATTTATTTATAGTATTCTTATTAAAAAGATTGAAATCAAACCGCAACGAAATCAGGATAAATGGAAAGATGAACTAAATTCAAAAGAACTGCCTTGGACTTCAATACACAGCGGCATTTATAGTACCTCAATGGACACTACCCAACAATATTTTCAATACCAAATCATTCACAGAATACTTGTAACCAATTCTCTTTTAAAAATATGGGGTAAAATCGATACCGATATGTGTACCTTCTGCAACCAAAAGAAAGAAAGTATCCTGCATTGTTTTATGAATGTATTTATTCGAAAGCAATTTGGGGCAATCTTTATACATGGTCTCATGAAGCAGAAATTCAAATGGAGGAGTCGTCGGGATCCCAAGTAATCCTGGGTAGTACAGGTTCTGTTCTTAACGATCACCTGCTGTTACTCGGTAAACAATATATATACAGATGTAGATACAAAAGGATTTAAAGGACACTGTGATCCGAACCAGAGATATGGAGAGGTATATATAAAAAAGAAGAATCTCAATATCTTCAATCAGAAGTGGGGTCCCCTGGCGTAACCACCAAGCAGCAGTTCGTATCTTATGAATAATTGGCTTAATACATCTGGTTATTTTAATCTTGACCGCTTAGGTGGAGATAGCGTACGGGAAAAAGTTGTTTCTGCCCAAATTGGCTTATTTGTGATTGTGGATGCAGGGGCACGTGTGTATGTTTGTAGGTGTGTATGTGTGTTGAACTGTTTGTGTCAGCATGAAAAATGTTTCAGTTAAACTTGTCTATGTATATATATATATTTCTTTGTCTGGCTCTGGAACAGAGAACCCGTACGAAAATGTGCATTGCAAAATCCTAAACCCTCGACCATGTGGACATGTAAGGATATGTAAAATCGTGGTCATAGTAAATAAATGCCCAGTGGCCTGTTCCAGGGCTAAAATAAAAGCGAACCGGTGTGCTCAATGTGATGCACCGTACTCTGGTTGTTTCTGTTTCGAGACATGACCTACTTTGATTTAGCATACGTCACTGCCTTAAATCTGTTGCCATCTTACAAAACCCTTTTTTGTTTGGGGGTCTTTGACTAGAAATAAAAGACGTTCTTTTTTGGCCCGAAGGACAGATTTGTACAGCAAAATGGCCTAAAAGGGGAACAGAGCTCATCTACGTTGCACTAATATATACACGGTATTTGTTTAACGTTTTAGTTTTTCATACATTGTTGAGTTGTATGATATATATAGAAGTAAATTGAGTAATATTTCAGAAAAAAAAAGTTAGCTGCTCAACCATTTGAAAACAATACACATTGCAACGCCCTGTTTTAGCTGTGACATCCTTGAGACACTTAGCTCCATTCAGTAATAGACGATGCTGATTGGCCGAGAGCCATGCGTACAAAAGCTGCGCTCCACGTGTTTAACCCTAATGCAATCAGCGGGTGGATCTGACAGTAGGAGATTTACAATCAGATGCCATAAGAATAAGTTACCGCTGAACTGTAGTAAAATTCTGTACCCCAATTTTATTTTCTTCGTACATCAATGATTTAAAATATTATTACAATCCAGATGGATGCAGTGACGTTCATACGTCGTCTTGAACTGTAAATGGCATTATTCGCACTAATGTATGCCGTATTATTTGTCAGCACTGTGAAAGGTCTTGATTGTTGTTGGATATACATCTTGGTCAGTTGTCGACTTTTTAAGTGGACATATCTGAGCCAGACAGAGAGTATTGGGTGTCATAATTACCACGAACGGAAGATAACTTTCAGCAATTAATAATAATATTAATCGAGCCAATAATGCACTACATAAAATTCTGGGTAAGTTAAAAAACATTAGATTTACCTGTGTACTTCAGTATTTTGATCAGACTATTCTGGTTGACGGGTGCTAGGTATAGAGATATGAAAATTTGAATATAATCGATCGAGCCCAAATAAAATTTCTGAAACTGAGATCGTCAGCCCCAAATTTCATGGTTCGCATAGAACTATTTAGACTCTCATTGAGCACATCGAGCAAATGCCGTCTTGTGAAATTCTGCATTAATATTAACAGATATCGCACAATTTGTATTTCTACTCGCATAATGTTTAAACCTCTGCACATGATATACGTTTCTACCATTCGTTTGATATTGTAAACGACGCCTTATAATACCTCTGGTTAATGGCTTTCAATGAGAGACTGATACCTCAATCTCTGAACCATTCAGACAGAATTGCATGTCCATGTTCAGTCTTCTCTTGAAAATTATCAAAATGTCACTACACAGACATGAGTGTGAAATATAAACAGCTACAAAATTAAAACAGTATTATATCAAAATAAAGTCTCGCCAGCAGCTGTACATCGTATAACTCTATATAAGTCCAGTAGAGTCAGCGTCTGGGTATTCTAAGAATGCCAGTTTTCTGGACGTATCCCGGGTCAGTTGCTTTCAACCCAAATTAATTGGCTGGATCGGTATTTCCGGTCAAAGGCAACTGTAGAAGATTACTCAAATACAGAAACGTTATTTGACAATAATTCCAGCATGCGTGTAACTTTATCCTTTGTTATGTCACAGGCCCTCAAAACAAGAGTTTCGGGGGGGGGGGGGGGGGGGGGGGGGGGACGGTGGTATTACGGTGAAGTGTCGAAATATGGGGTCTCTATATATAACCTAATGGTTTATATAAAAATACACCAAGGTCTGAAACGCACTTTGGGTGAAACGAGAAATAAACGGTTTACCTCCAAACAAAATACATCAGCATAGTCTACAATTGTCACTCTGTATATTCCTGTCGTCAAATTAGTAAATTTATGCAATTTTATACCTTTGCCAGGCGATTCAAAATCCAACCTGACTGTCCATTCAACCCGGCACAGCGAGATGATCGCCCGCTTCTTTCTCAATTCTGATTGGTCAGTCGCGACACGCCTCCGGCAAGAGAGGTCACACATTGATCAGCTGACCAGTCAGAATTGAGAAAGAAGCGGGTGATCATCTCGCTTTGCCGGGTTGAATGGACAGTCAGGTTGGATTTTGAATCGCCCGACAAAGGTATAAAATTGCACAAATTTACTAATTTGACGCCGGGAATATATAGAGTGACAATTGTAGAATATGGAGGTAAACCGTTTATTTCTCGTTTCACCCAAAAAGCGTTTCAAACCTCTGTGTATTTTTATATAAAGCATGAGGTTATATATAGAGACCACCGATTTTGGCACTTCACCGTAATACCACCGGTCACACCCCCCAAAACTCTTGCTTTGAGGGCCTGTGGTTATGTATTGCTGAAGCTCATCGATAACGACCGGTCGCTCTTATCTCTCGATCGTTGTCGTCATATCTATTTTTTTTTCTTTCTGATCTCCGTACCAGGGAACGTTGTCCTCGTAACCTTTGTGTGTGGTCGTGTTTTTTCCGGCATTTTTTAGCATATTGTTGTTCGCACAACGCCTGCTGGCGCTAATCGAATTCGCCTGTCTCCTGTAATTCGTAATCATTTTTGTCTTTTTGTCCAACCATATATGAAAATTAATTCAACTCTTATCTCTATTCAGACGCCAAGGTGATTCTGCTTGTAAGCACGTTGTTCCGACAACCACTATCAGTAACTACACCAATTAATATAACGACGAATTAACAAGCGTTGCAAGATACATGTCAATATTATCGCGTTTTCCACGCACAGATATATATTTGATTGCCGATGCACTAAAGCGAAATACAGAGATTCAGATGATCCTTAAGGGTCCGGGGGACCTGGCCAGAGGCTCACTATACACCTCTTATCTTCTTGCTTAATTGCTCGACAAGCTGTTGACCAAGTTTATCATATTATATATTTTCTGATAGCTTTCTAGTGGAGAAACTGGATATTATTATTATTTCGCATTTATTTCAAGAATAAATATTTTACACAGCGTTGAACAGTAGTATCTTCGAAGAGTATACCCAATTTTTCACAGCACATATCTTCTACATGCTTGGTACAAATTTATTGACATTCAAGGCATATATTATTAGCTATCTGAACTAGTAAACCGTGCCACACTTTTAATAATTTCTTCATAAAAGTAATTTTATTCAAGTTTATTTTAAAAAAATGCTAAAGTTAATAAAAACGCGAATATCTAATAAACTAAAGTGAACTTAGAAAATTTGAAACACAATTGACTAGTTCTATATGCTAAACAAAATTTGAAAATTTCAAGATAAAGGTCTATAAGTGTGGAAATTATCAGAGTTGAAAACTTCAGGTTCATACCAAATTCAAAACGAAGAAATCTTTGACATGTCATCATCCTCACACGCGCTAACTTCGCATGGTCAGCTCCTGCATGATCGTTCTTAAGACAATCCGGTGTGTCATGTGTTATGTGTTTGTCCGTATGTATTTCACGCAGCTAAGACAGACTGCACACACTGCGGTACAAGATGGATGTCAAAAATTTATCCCGCCAGCATTTTTCTTTAATATTTACAATGCACACGCACGCGTCGACAATGATGGGACCCGGAGTAAAATCATTTTACGTTATCAATATAGTCTTCTTTTCAAATGTCGGTGTTACTCAGGCGATGTTCTTTTTGATTCATTAATATTCAACATTTTATATTACTTTTACACGAAGACATATTCATACAGCGTGAATTTTCACCTTGAAGCATTTCAAGGACTCGAGGCCTATATCTCGGGTGAAAATATACGATTTGTTTTATTATTGCATCTTTATATAATTCAAACCACTTTTCTTCGTATACTCTCTAGTTATACAGAAATAATTTTGGGGTAAAAAAAATGTTCCCTTATACGAGACTTTCATCATAAAAATTGTACTTCCAACAAAGAAAGTCCTAAAATGAAATAGGGTTAAATAGCACGAGATTATACAAGACAAACGATATCGTTCCCTTGGGCGTTATAACCGTTTTGGTTTATTTTTATGGCATCACCAGATGTTAAATAAAATTTATTTTGTTCGTGTTTCTTCGTTTTGTTAATTACAGTACCGTATGTCCCCAAGATTTGTCAAAAGCATTTGACACCGTCAACCATGAAATCCTTCTTATAAATTAGCCCATTACGGGTTTCGAGGAACTTCGAACGACTGGTTCCGAAGTTATTTGTCATCCTGCATCCAAAGCACACAAGATGGTAATACTCTATCAACATTTAACCCTATCTGGCCTGGGCTTTTTGGGACCTGTTGTGGTCTGGGAGGGGGCGGGGGCCGAAATGGCTCCCCCCTAATTATTTTTCTTACCCCTTGAGCTAGGGAACTGAAACTTACCACACTAAACCCTTGGGTCAAGCTCTACCAGGAAATATAAATATAAAAATCCCAAGATGGCCGCTTTGATGACGTCACAGTGATGTCATTTTTAAAAACGACATTTTTTGGTCGATTTTTCTGTCAGATTTTTCCGAATTTTTTATTTATGCAATTTCTCCGCAAAAACTGCATGATAAATTAGTAAATATTAATGTGATGTGATATAAAACAGTTTTGCTCACTTATCATCGCGGAAAAAGCAGAAATTTTGAAGAAATATGACAAAAACATCACTTTTTCGGTACATCACGTGGCCGCCATCTTGAATTTTCCCATGATCCTCTGCTCGGGGGGTTATGCAAATATGCTGAAAATGACCCCAATATGATAAACTATAAAGTCACGGAGTTTCATCTCTCCATTTTTTGTCGTTCCGGAGGTAGCGCAAACAGTTTGGTGGGTGGGGGAGGGGGGAGCATTTCGAGTCCAGTTAGGGTTAAGTCTATACAATGTGGAGTCCAACAGGGTTCTATTTTGGGTCTCGTCCTTTTTCTCATTTATATCAATGATATAACAATTAGTCAAGTCTTAGAAACCATTCTTTTTTTAGATGATACATCGGTCATTCTTTCTAATGATGATCCCGATATTCTGTTCCAGATTATGTCTTCGGAACTTGATAAGTTGCTCAACTGGTTTCCCAGTAGCAAACCTTCGTTGAACCTAAAAAAACTAAGTTTATACTCATAAAACCCTCTAAAAGATGTAAACCTCCAAAACATATCCGATTATCTATGTCTGGACATTACATTGATCAGGTGGACAACTTTAAATTTCTTGGAGTAGATTTCTATGATAGACTTAACTGATTAACGCATATTGAAGAAATAAGAAAAAACTTAGCAGGAATATTGGCATGATACGTCATATTAGAGGTTGTTTGAATAAAAAAACCCTTTCTATACTATTCCCTAATCTATCCATATTTGTTATATTGCAATATTCTCTGGTGTAACACGTACTCGACCCATCTGAAACCGCTGATTACTCTGTAGAAAAAAGCTATACGACTAATTACATTTTCATCTAAATATGAACACACCACGCCCCTATTCCTTAAATTGCAATTATTATCTCTGGAACAGTTGAATAACTATCTTGTTTCTCTCTTTGTTGATAAATTTTGCACCCATTCGGATTTATTACCAATCGCAAAAGTCCGTAGTTATCCAACTAGACAAGCAAGTCATAATTTATATCGCCAGTTTTATTCATCTGACCTATCCTTTTTAGTATTAAAATTAAAGGCCTTAAAATATGGAATAAACTACCTCCTCAATTAAAATCATGTACCTCCATTTTCGTATTTAAATCCCGTGTGAACTCTTACCTTTTAAAAGGAACATCCCTAGCTCCTGGTTATTTTAACGTTTTTGTCTTTTTTTGATTTTATCTATAAACAGATCTATTTCTCATACTTCTATGTTCCACCTTTTAGCGTTTATCTACAACCTTGCATGTATATCACTTTCGGATATAACAAGCCCATGGGGTTTTCATTCCGCCACTTTGATATTAAGCTATTAAATATTATTTAAGCTATGCTATGTCCATTTTAATTAAGCTGTTATATATTATAGCTTATATATTATATATTAAGATATTATCTGGTGAAATAAAAATCGAATCAAATCAAGTCGATGTAACGGTTGAGTGCACGACGGCTAATGACCCTTTAATTGTCCAAGACCTATTTATCTCGCTTCTTTTGAAAGGTGTGCTGATTAATCGTTGAGATTAGGGGAGCTTACTTCTTATCTTGCGATTTTCTGTCAAAAAACAAAACCGGGACTTCTGATGATTTATAGAGCAGTTTTTACGTTTTCTTTCGTTCGATTTACGGGTTTGATATTTCACAGTTTGTGTAGTTTCGCTTTCTAAGAACTTCTAAGTTATCCATCCAAAAGTTTTGAAATTTGGAATACGTAATCTACATATACCAAGGTATACAATAGTCTTTCCGGGTGGGACTCCGCTTTTCCATAGACAACATACGGGAATTGGGGATATATTAAAGATGTAATCAGCTTCAAAATCGATGGATTTTGTAAACTCTTCCCTGTGCGTTTTTCAATAGGGAAGATTACTAGAGCATCATATATATTATATTTGATGATAGTGGGATCGCCATATACAAGAATATCTTGTCAGATAAATTTGTAACTCTGCTCGCTTCGACGGGTTGCCTGTTTCGCCATTGAGTGTGTGTTGTACGCCAGGAGGAAAATGACGTCACTGCGTGACGTATGAGTGACGTAGCGACGCTCACGGATATGAATGCTGAACAGCTGCAGCCGTGAAATAACGTCATGGCTCGTGCCTAAGGTTCGGTAATATCGCATAGCATACGTTGGCAGAATGCACCACACATATAAATGCTTGTTGACAAGGTCATGGAAAAATAAACGGCATGCCATGCCGTTTATTTTTAAAGATCAATTCCTTCTATTTTCTCGTGAATGGTAGAAACAAGTTTAGTTTTTTGTGGCCAAATGTGTTTCATTTTGTACCTGTTGTAACATATGTCACTTTCGCTGAGTTTGAGAGACATCGATTTCAGCCTAGATTTGAGGCTGATTACATCTTTAAGATAAAGACAGATGAACCATATAGGCTCTGATTGCCTCAACATCAATCCGACTTCGTTCCACCTCTCTAAAACAACATGCCTACCCCAACAGCTACTCAATAAAGTGTTCATTTTAATTAGTTTGAGCCCCTCCAAAATCAATAGCTAACTCCGCAACATTTATTTTTTGCAGCGTGTATAACAAACTGAATACATTTTGACATCACCCTGTGCAGTTCCACCCGGATACACGAAACAACTATCGTGAGTTATATGAGGGGAGAATTACAAAGTTATTTCAAGCGTAATATATTATAAATATCACGGAGTAATGGTATTCATTTTGTAGGGTTCAGTTTCTTATACAAGCTGCATAAAAGAAAGTTATTTTGGACACAACACCCTTACAATTCTCTTAACCGTAAATTGAAGTGCTCTCTCTTGAATTCTATTTAACGTTATTTTCCGCTATTTTCCCATCTCGGCATGCAAATTAGCAAGACTATTCTTTGTCACAGCTAATATATTCCAAACGTTTTGTCGAAATTGTCGTTCATCACGTCAATGTCCATACAGCTACAACATGGGGATTTTTGAATTATTCAAAACAGGCTAAATTTTCTGACAATAGTATCTAGACACCTCAAAATAGAGTAAAAGTAAACAAAATATTAACATCTGCAACAACATAACCAGTTATGCCTATTTATAGCTGCTCCAAAAGGGTGGGCCTGTCATATTCTATAATCAGGCAGTAAAGGGTGCTCATTAGCACAGGGGTTTGTTACCGTTGTTAATTGGTTAATTAGCTTGATTACAAGGGGGGGGGGGGAATTTATTCCCTACCTCGACCCCCCCAACCCAAACGTAATCAACCCAATTAACCAATTAACAACGGTAACAAGCCCCTGTGCTCACTAGGCTAAAGATTATGGTCTTGGTGTTCCACAAAATCCACACATATTCAATTCCAGCAGAAAGGCAACCTTGGAGATTCCACACCCCAACCCAATTTCCCACCCCAGCAGCTCCTTGATATGGCTTAAGCGACTCCATTTTTTTGAAAAACTGCTGCCATTTGAAGTGATCGTAAACCCTCAAGTATAGTTTCCACCAAATGAAAGACCATTGCGAACAGTGTCGGAAAATATTTATTGTAATTTTTTACGATTTTATTACACAGAGTAAACTGCAGATAATATAAGTTATACCAGTGTCTTGCGTTGGTATACAGGCTGATATTTCGTCGAGAAGATAAATATTTTCACGAGCCCGAAGGGCGAGTGAAAATATTTATCTTCGAGACGAAATATCAGCCTGTATACCAACGCAAAACACTGGTATAACGAATTTATCACATTGAAGAGCTATTTTCCTGATTGGTTTAACATATATCACCAACTCGAAAGAAAAACGAGCATATAACCCAACGTTGAACAACGTACGGTAAGACATCGTGAGTCGGACAGGCAAAGTGCTTCGATCTCTTTTCGATCTGTTCCGCGATGAAAAATAAACTGGATGAAATACTTAGCTGACATTCTGACGTTCCTGTTTATGTGACATATAAAGCTTAGGATGATAATTTATTTCCTATCTTCATCCGCAAATACGCAATTTGTCTCGCACAACTTGTTCCAGTGGCGGAACTCGCCCATACAAACTCGCGCAGACAAATTCGCCTGAAACAGGCTTTGTCTGCAGGTGTTGCACGCGCGTCCTTGACTGCGTTGGTATATGAGCACGCGCGACCTTGACAGCATTGGTATACGAGAATTCTGAATTGGTATACCAACGGTGGATAACGAAGAATTGCAATACGGTCTAATGCACTATGGCAATTAACCAATCAAAACCCTACAATTTACTCTGAAATGTGATAAAGCATGGTATTCTATGGTGGTCTGTTGCACCCATATTTAGGTCCAGTGACGTCACACTGCTTACATATATTTTAAACTGTGTATGCAGTTTCCAATGCTAGATTCAAGCATGTTTCACCAAAATCGGGGAAATTTAATGCAAGATTCAAATTGACTTAACACTTATGAGTTACCATCTCACATATTTTGGTGAAACATACACATTGGAACAGTGAGTCTGTATCGAAACGCAAAGTATACACACCTTAAGCTTGAATCAAGCATTAGAAAAGTGCATGCAAAGTTTGAAATATATTTATTAAGGCAGTGTGACGTCACTGGACCTAAATATGATTGTAACAGACCACCATAGAATACCATGCTTAATATGTATTCTGTAGTAGAGTAAATATTTATATATTGTTATGTGAATTACTCAGGACTGTGGTCCCTTCGGATATGCCTCTCAATGACCATTATCTGTAAGTACGGTTCTTGGGTGTATAATACTCGAACAATTCGATTTGTCTCCAAATGTTCCCGTAGTTGGTGTCAACGAGTGTAGATTGAGTAATCAGATATATCACCATCATGTAATGTGGTTTAGCATGGCTAAAACTTCCATGATAAGACTTACCTTACTCTTCTGTTTGCATGCCTCGACTGTGTTCCTCACTTTGAAAAGATGTTTCAGCCTCTTGATGAGACTTCACTCAAGTGCAAAGTTCACAAAATGGCTGGCCTTGCCTGACGTATGACTGGAATTTTGATTTGATTTTTATTCATCATTTTCAATGGAAATACGAATGAATAATACATCAACAAAATAATTGGCTTGTTCTATCCCGGTGCATCGGTATGTAATTGTGCATCATTGGAGCAGAGAAAATATAGTAGCATTTTCTTTTTTTCTTTTGTGTGTAATATAATACTATGAAAACATCGGTAGTTTGACAGTGTATAGTGAGATAGGGCGAGAAAATGGTCAGAAATTGGGCATGACTTACTATTTGTAGATTGTACACTCTTAGAAATCTTCAGATTATAATGGTTCTAGGAAGAACCAAATTATCTTCTTTGCGAAAGCAAACAATTTTATTGTGATGTGAGTTATATAAGAACCATAAATCTCTTATCATCCTTTTATGTAGGTTGTAAATGTGGGTGGTATGTCACTTCTGGTGATTACGTCATTTCCGGTTCGAAGTTACTTCCGGTTAAGGGCTGCTGCCAACGTCGACAGTTCACTTCCGGCCACGAGATTGACGAGGTGGTTTCGAAAATAGGATTTTTCCTGGGAAAAAGCGGAAAATGGAATTAACAAAAAGTCAAATGGGTCTAAGTGGGCTAACCCGGGGCCAAATGGGACATGCAGCGTTACATATTGAGTGATCATGAGTGAGTGAGTGAGTGACTAGAATTTTGCGTCGCTTTCAACAATATTTCAGCTATATCGCGACGAACCAACTAAGCACCACACTGCCAAGTTGCGTTCCTGCTACTTCAAAGAAGAAACCTTAGAAGCAGCATTGAACCAGACACTCTCCAGTTATCCTATAAAACACTGAGGACAGCACACAAGACACATACAGGACGCTTACATGGTGCAATAAAGACAAGTGATATTACAGTGCTACACATCACATCAAGTTCCTGTTGCTTCTCAGCTTTCACATCGAAGCTCTCGTGGTGTAGACTACGCTTGGTGAGGTTTTGACGGCAGCTGACGTCATGGTGCGTATGCTTAGTCCTAGGGCAGTAGAGAAAGATCCTGAGTCTAAGTATGGGGTGCAGGGAGTCCCAATTCCCGGCGAAGAAGCTCCCGGCGTGTAGACTATGCTTGGGTTGGTTTTGACTGAAAGTGACGTTATGATGAGTAGCGGGGAAAGAATACATTTTTGGGGGTGTACAGGGGCGTGTTTGGGTGATATACATGGGCCATTCTTGTCCTAATCTCTGTTCAGGTGTATAGGGGTTAAGCAGGGGCGTGTGTGAGGATCTAAGGGTGATACCTGGTCCCAGTGGGTCGAGGAGGGTATTGTCTTGAGGCTCTCGGCGTGTGTGAGGATCTAAGGGTGATACCTGGTCCCAGTGGGTCGTGGAGGGTATTGTCTTGAGGCTCTCGGCGTGTGTGAGGATCTAAGGGTGATACCTGGTCCCAGTGGGTCGTGGAGGGTATTGTCTTGAGGCTCTCGGCGTGAAGGCTACGCTTAATTTGTCCTCATGGTGCGCCTACTCAGACGAGGATTAATAGCGAAATATGACATTTTAGGGGTGCGCAGCTGTGTTTGGGCGACTTTTGGGACCATCGTGGTGAGTATAGAGTCTCGTTTTGAAGACGTTGTGATGTATACTACGGTTGGTGCAGTTTAAACCGGAAGTGACGGCATGGTGCACATGCGTAATCAATAAGTAGTAGCGAAAGATGGCATTTTATGGGTGCACAAGGGCGTGTTTGGGCGAAAGCTCTTATTGTGCTTAGTCACACAGTGTCCTTGTCACATGGTGTAACATTGACGTCATAATGCGCATGCGCATTCGGCGAGTAGTAGAGATATGACATTTTTGTCAGGGGTGTGTTTGATCGATTTAGGGACCATTCTTGGTCCCAATGGGTAGCTCTCGTTGGGTGGACTACGCTAGGTATTGACCAAAATGTTGCGCATGCACAGTGAAAGCGTAGTAGAGAGAGATGGCATTTTGTGGGTGTCCAAGTGCGTACATGGGAAATATAACAAGAGCCCAAGGCGCTTCAATATACGCCCGTATATCTGGAATTACACTGGTGCAAATTGTAAGGATGTTTATTAGCCTTGATTCCAATTGGTACCTAGCAATCCAGAGAAACGTCTACGATTGTGTGCTTCTGCAAATGTAACATATATCACATCTTATACTATTGAATGATAAATTAAAATCGGCTTAACTCTTGGTAACTAGCTGACCTTGAAACAAGAGCTGAGAGCTCACATATCCCACACTGAAATCGACAACACAAGAACATAGTAGTTTTCCTGCAAATGGATTCCTTACGGGCGAGAGAATTTTTCATGAATGAAGAAGAAAGTGATGAAGTGAACCTTTGTTCTTGAGTTATAAACAGATATGAAGTTCATAAAGGACCTCCCCCCCCCCCTCCATTAAATTAGTAAATGTATGTTTTTTATTTCACAACGGTTTAACTAAATGTAGCTGTTTCAAACATGGAAGATAACTCCACAGAACAAATGCCAAATACATGTAGATTCAGTTTTGGGGGACTGTGACCTTGACATTTGACAAATTGATCTCAAAATGTATCGCTCCTCTTTGCCATGCGAGTTAGGTATACTCAATGTTTGGTACCAATCCATACCTTGAAACTTGCATGGACAACAAATGTTAATGGATGAATGGACAGCATGCAACATTGCATTACATGATCAATGTATCAATGGACACAAAATGATTTTGATAAATTTCATGATCTTGGGCGTCACAGTGACCTTGACGTTCGGCCTCGACCTACATTTTGGTACGTAACACATCATGTCCTCCTAATGTATCTACTAACACAAAAAAATAATTTTTAAAGATTTCTTGATTCTGGGGTCACAGTGACCTTGACAGTTGACCTTGACATAAATTTTGGTACATGACAAACAGTCTTCCCGTAATTCCTCAATGGACACAAAGAAATCATGATTTTTAACAATTTCACGATTTTGGGGTCACAGTGACCTGGACCTTTGACCTTGACCTACATTTTGGTATGTGACACATCGTGTCCACCTAATGTATCTACTCGCAAAAATAAATGCTTTTTTTAACAATTTTCTGATTTTAGGGTCACAGCGACCTTTGACCTTCCCCCTTGACCTAATTGTTGGTATGCGGCACTTCATTTCCCCCTATTGAATTCACTCACAACAAATTAACAATTTTTTATCATTTCCTGATTTGTCGGTCACATTGACTTTTGACCTTGATTTTGGGGTCACAGTGACCTTGACTATTGACCTGGATCTAAATTTTGGTACATGACAAAACGGCTCCCCATAATTTCTCAATGGACTAAAAAAATCAAGCCTTTTTAACAATTTCACAATTTTGGGGTCACAGTGACCTTGACCTTTGACCTTGACCTACATTTTGGTAGGTGACACATCGTGTCCCTTTAATGTACCTACTGACACAAAAAAATGTTATTTTTAATAATTTTCTGATTTTGAGGTCACAGTGACCTTTGAACTTGACCTTAACCTAATTTTTTGGCATGTGACACTTCATTTCCCCCTACTAAATCCACTCACAAAACATTTGAATTTTTGTTATGATTTCCTGGTTTTTCGGTCACATTGACCTTTGACCTCTGACCTCGATCTACATTCGGTATGCAACACATCGTTCCCCCCTAGGGCATCCACTCACCAAAAATTAGAACTGTAGATGGGAAAAAGGCAATGATTAATGATTCCTGATTTTAGGCAACAGTGACCTTTGACCTCTGACCTCGACCTCAATTTTGGTAAGCGACACGTCGTCTCCACCTAGCGTATCCACTCACGAAAAATTTGGACTGTGGATAGAAAACGTTCACAGATATAGAGAGGACACGAACACTTCAGTGATTTCCTGTTTTTCAGGTCAGTGATCTTTGACCTCTGACCTCGACCTTCATTTTGGTACGCGACACATCGTCTCCCCGTAAGGTATCCACTCACCAAGAATTGGAACTGTGGATAGAAAACTGTCTCGGATATAGACCGGACACGAGGGACGGACAGACGGACAGACAGACAGACGGACAGACGGACGGAAACCGCCATCACATAATACGTCCGCCTTTTGGCGGGCGTATGAAAACCATTCCTGGTCCCAGCGCGTCGTGGAGGATGTCGTGCTAAAGCTCTCGTGTTATAGACTACATCTGGCATGGTTGTGATCGGAAGTAGCCTCATGGTGCACATATGCAGCCGAGGAGTAGTAGCGAGAGATTGAATTTTAAGGGTGCGCAAGGGCGTGTTTGGGCGAAGGATGGGCCTTCATGGGCCCCACTGGGCCGTGGCGGGCGTCGTATGGAAGTTCTTATTGTGTATATACCCATAGTGTCATGACCATGCGGTGACTTTGACGTCATAATGCGCTAGCGTATTCGAGGAGTAGTAGAGAAATGGCATTTGGGCTACGCAAGGGTTTCGTTGATCTAAGTGCCACGTTGGGTCCAAATGGCTAGTGCAGGGTGTCGCCTTGAAGCTTCCGTGGTGTAGACTAGGACTGTTTTTGTATCAGAAATGACGCATCGGAGCGTATATGCAGTCATAGTGTAGTACATATAAGTCAAGTTCGTGTACGCAGGAGTCTGTTTGATGCGATTTAGCGATCATCCTTGGTCAAAATGTGTCGTTGTGGTGTCGTTTAGAATTTCTTTCTCTGTAGAAATAAGTCTAGGGATGTACTCAGGGCTGCCGCATTGTGC
>JAVTVY010043371.1:0-20237 GCA_036873755.1 Hanleya hanleyi | reverse complement strand
ACCAAACCAAGAACACATCTTGGATACCACGTGTGTCATTTCCGAGCATCTCGAAGGCAAGGAAACACGTGCATTTACAGTTTCGTTCATCTCTAGTTTTCGTTCTTCGTTGGTCAAATCTCTTTTAATTCAAAATACAACCAGATGAGCGATTGAGGTGATCGCTCTGAGCTTTCGGACACGGCGAGTTACACTTTTGAACGCTCTGTACCTCGCCCTCTGTCGCTAGACAAGACAGCGTAAAATTGATCCCGATCGTTTTCATGGGTTGAGAATTTCGCTGTTAAGATCTCGACGGGAATCTTTTCATCGGCTTCGAAACCTTTGTAGAACTCAAGGGGAGACACCTGTACCCCTGTTTGTTTGACGCGGACCCGAGAGAAAACCTTGGGCCGATTGTTCGCCTGATGAGTTATACAGCTGAATGCGGGGAAGGTATGGTAAAAGGAAAAGGAAAAACACCCTATCACTCCAGCTTCGTCCATTTCTTTAATGAAAGAACGGTCCATCATGTAGCTTCGGAGTATTTTATGTTTTCTTCATGCTAAACACTTGCACGCCATTCAAAAGGCAAAGGTATAGAATAGTGGAGTGGACGGGTAGCACAGGGTAAGCCATTGTGGATATCGCTAGCCGCCTGTTACTGTGGTATAGAGACCAGCGCAATGGGACAGATTTTCACTATCTAAGCACACTTAATCTTTTCAAATGTTTCCAAAGAGAGAACCTAAACTGGACGACCACGGGCCTTTTCCCCGCATTCAGCAAACAATTTGGAGGAAATCTTTTCAATCTCAACTATAATTCCCTTCTCAATTGTATACGGGTGATGCTTCGACTTTCCATTATGATCCTTTAGCTGGTATCGATGAAAGAAAAATATGGCCCACTGAAAGGCGCAGAGTTTTCAATTGAAAAGTTAACATTTACACAAGTAATAAAGAGAATCTGTGTGAATGTGATGTAGACTACTAATTGGTCGTCCAAGAGTAGTATGGGTGGATTTTCACGATCACCAGCCTCGAACAGAGACCGTGTTTGCACGAAGCTTACTTGGATGTATCCCCCCTCCGCCCTCCCCGCTATTTCCCCACGCTCGGCCGTGACAGCCCTTTCATCGCGCGATCGTATATCTGTACCCATTGCCCACAACATAACGGACTGAATAGTCACATTCAAACATCGTTTTTATTTTATTTATGAGCGATCGATACAGGACTGACCTCTTTGTGGGTTTAAAAAATATTTGATACCGTAACTGTAAATATAGCGTCAGAAACCAAGCTATGGCATCCCCAAATCTTCGCCATTCACTCTCAGAAAACGCGACTTTTCATTTTAGGTTTTAGATTCACAGCTGCAGCAATATTTGTGCTCTTTCCGTTTTAAATATACTCTCATAATGCCTATAGAGTTCCCTTTCGTGTAGTATTGCAAAGAGGGAATAATATACCAAATAGGCTTTCTTCTCTATTTAAATATCCCCTTGCTAGTATACCTGAAAGTATACAAGGTTTGATAATACGATCTTAATTTTGATATAGAATCTCAAACTGCACGAAAGAGCAAGCGATGGCATTGTGCAGGAACATGTATACCCTTTCGCATTGTGGGTATATATTAATACCACAACATAACTATATGTCTGAGTTCAGTCGGTCGTGTTTATTTAATCTTGTCCTGACTGTCGAATCATCATGGCTGCCATTTTGAATTTATCATTGATGCTGACTCGGATGTGTTCAGAAAAGCAAGCCATGAAGTTATAGCTCTTTAATTTTTTCGATACTCGTGCAGACTGACGAAGAGAATATTGAAATATTTTAAATCTATCTGGCCCCCCTAAATTATTTTTCTTACCCCTTGAACTAGGGTGCTGAAACTTACCACACTTGGGTCAAGCTCTACCAGAAAATGTGAAAAAAAATCCAAGATGCCGCTTTGATGACGTCACAGTAACGTCATTTTTCTAAAAGGCACTCTTAGGTCGATTTTTCGGTCAGATTTTTCGATTTTCTTTATTTATTTAATTTCTCCACAAGAACTGCTTGATAAATTATAAAGTCACGGAGTGTCAGCTCTCAGTTTTTTGTCGTTCTGGAGATAGCGCAGAAAGTTTGGTGGGGGGGGGGGCTGATTACTGGGTGTGAAATGACTATACCAGGTCAAATTGCAACAAACGAGTTTAAAATAATCACAAATGGGTTGGAAATATTGTTGTGGCCTGTTGCCGGTAACACCGCGTGCGCTGACGTGACGCTGCAACAGACGGGTTCGAAATGAGCACAGACCAGTGCGCACGTATGTCTACTTCCTTTTGAATAGGCCCGAATTCGACGCGTGTTGTGAGGGATGTAGCTAGCGATCTGTAGCCAATCATGCATCTTGAAATAAAATATATAAAGATACGACGCGATATAATTATGCAGTTTTTCAAGAGTTTAACCCTTGACCTTGCAAAGTTGTTCAGCTTAAACTTCATGACTTTTATTATACCTTCCCGCATTAAGCATCTCCACAAGTCCAGGTAAATCCTAAATCCTCGCATCGACCCAAAAAGATCGATAGATACACGCTTAAAACTAAGTGTCGAAACCTACTCGTAAAGTGTTGCAATAACCCTTTAAGTGTGTCCACAGGGACAGCACTTTAAAGTGCAGTCCCTGTGGACACACTTAAAGTGTTATTTCAACACTTTACAACACTTTAGTTTTAAGCGTGTACACTGGCTCGCGAGGATGCGCATTAAGCTATAACTGAGTTATCGGCCCAAGGTTTTCTCTCGGGTTCTCATCAACAATACTGTTATCCACGTACTGAATACTCAGTATTTATGTTTTTGATCTCTGATCTTTTGGGGGCTTTTCCCAGGCACCAAACTGTATAATATTTATCTGTTTGACTCCAAATAAAGATGCTTTCCTTTGCTGAATCATATATGTGTTCTCTTTAGACATTTTTTCCGAAAACAATCGATCGGAAAATGTATTCTTGCAAGAGAAAAGCGCCTAATGGAAATTAATTTATATTTTCTGGAGTGTTGTATCTAAATATGTATACTATTGTGTGTGGAAAGTTCCAGTCCTTTCAGTTCCAGAGAAAAAGAAAGCACTCTCTTGAAAAACTTGAGTGAAACTTCACTCAAATTTCTCACACTCAAGCACTTGAGTGAAAAATTCCACCCAAGTTGAGGGAATTCCACTTAGTGAAATCAATTTCACTCAAACTTGAGTGGATTTCACTCAAACTTGAGTGGATTTCACTCAACTTGAGTGGGGTGAATTTCCATACTAGCTTGAGTGAAATTTTCACTCAAGTTGAAAGAGAATGTTGTTAATTTTACCAAAAATATTATAAACGGATACATGCGCTACATATATTGGATGGGACCATTTCTACTTTCACGGCGATTCAGCAAAGCAAATACCCCTTAACCTGGGGACTTCCGAATGCTGCCTTGAACTATCAATCTGTATCATTTTTTTTTCAAATGCTTCCTGATTTCTAATTTTTTTATTTTATATTTTTCTAAATTCCAAGCTGTATCCAATACTACCTATGGTAAACATAATTCCTAGTTAATCTAATATGCTAGAATCCTAGTTTTTCCAATTTATTGGAAGTGCAAGTTTTCAATGTTTCAATCAAAGGAGAAAATATTGAGCAACTGAATATAGTTTGCCAAGGTCGTTAACAGAAAATACATATATCCAAGCTCCCAAAGAATATACAAAGGTATTTGAAAAATACTAAACAAATTGTTGAAATTATACATTTTATTCCAGAAAACCTCGATTAAATACATGTATACGCGGTGGAAGCTCTGTAGAGTAATTGAGTATTAGATACATCAATTCGCCTGACAATAATCTACACGCATGGCTCATTTCTTGAAGAAGAGTTTATTTGGCATATGTTGACAACAATACTGATGAATAGGTCCTAAAGTCGACAAGGGTACACTGTTATTAGACGGGGGAGATTGTAGGTTTCTCATAGCCCTGATCAAGCCAGCCTCACCTGTCCCACGCTAATCTCGGGTATTTCGGACAATGACTGGACATCGATGGGGCGGCTCTACCTTGCAATTATCAATCTGGTCAGTGGCCCAGTGGTCAGTGGAACTTGTCATTAGTAAGTGACCAATTTATCGCTCATTATCCTTAACAAATACGCCTCGGTGGACACGTTACCTGCATGCAACCTACACTAATTGGGACCAAACTGCTTGTGACTTGTGAAATCTTCATGAATCACAACTGTTTACTTTCTCACTTCTCAAAAAAAAAAAAAAAAAAAAACCAAAAAAAAAACCATGTAGGCCCTACATGTATATGCAAGATTTGCTCTATCTCTGCTGCATCTCGGTCCATATGCAATCTAAAATTTACAATCTAATAGATGGAATATTGAATCGAATAGATTGGTCACTAAGTCCAATCTGATAGATTGAATTTTCAATCTAATTATTTTAGAGAGTGTACATCATGTAAATATTATATCACCAATTTGAGAACATTAAAATTTTGTTTATTTTCTATCTAATTTAGCATCTTAAATTCAAAGCATACAGCATAGTCTGACCTGGTGAGCCGAAGAAATAATAGACCAATCTCATTGATTTTCGATAGGCTTCTATTTCATAACCACATGCATATATGATGTAAGTTTGGTTTATCTAGCCATATTCATTCTCGAACTATAATGAATAAAGTTTGACTGCCGAAATGTCGCGGGCCGAAATGTCACACACCACACTTACTGCCGATATGTCGCGGGCCGAGATATCAACTGCCGAAATGTCGTGGGCCGTAATGTCGTCGGCCGAAATGTCGTAGATCCGTCTTGCACATATATTTAAGCTTAAACAGCTTTATTTTTTTTTCTCAGATATTTCAGTATATTTTTACGAGAAAAGCAGATATTTCATCAGCCTGTAGACTAAAGTAGACCCACAAAGGAAGCTGAAGCCACAAAGATCTAAATTCATTTCTATGACAGAAACTGGCTCAGAATCCTGAGTAAGTTCTCATCTACCACATAGTAATACTCCATGGTTTAGTTCGATTGGGCACTCCATCGTAGTACAATGGGCACTGCTCAAAAAGCGAACTATATATCATTAAGAGATTTATACATATGAGATTTAGGAATGTCATCAAGTGAACCCAAGCTTCAATATAGATATCCATGCTTCAATATAGACTATCTGTATTATTAATTTTTGTTTCTGGACATTCTGTGGGTTATGAAATTTTTAATACTGAATCCGCAGTCACAAATGTCTACGCGATTAATATTCTTTAAAAGGATATTCCATAACCTATTGATTGTAAAGTTCCAAAAATGATATCCAATTACGAGTAAGCACACGATTAATGGAATGTAATCGCTTGTTCACTAACCATCTGAGTATATTAACTTCTATGTCACGGAAATATTTCATCTTCCGTTAGAGTTCCCGTTTAAGTAACGATAGCTGCATTTCATCTTAGAAAGAGTAACATTCTGTTATAATGAAGTAAAAGCATGTTTAGTTTTGACGTATATCTTGGTTAAAAAAGTGGATCTGTTGAGCTAACTATATACCCTACATACCTACATAATATTCGTTTATCTGTTGTTAATAAAGTAAACCGAAATGTTGGAAAAGTCAAAGTGTGGTATCCATTGAATATATATAGCTTTGAAACTTCGACACTATATTGTTTCATAAGAAAAGAAAAGATAAGATAGTTTTATTGCACTTTTATGCCCGAAGGCTAACGGCATCCCCCAATACATATTAAGAGCATATACAAATATTACTAAAAAGCACATTTTCCTTACTGAAATTTCATAATCATAAGAGCAATTTGGACTTCAGAAAAGTACGTGAACTCAAGTTATCTTCAAAGACACAATTTGGACTTTTTAACCCATCGCCACTCGACTTATAATACAACAGGTGCAAATAAAACGAGGGAGACAAGGTTTACCTATCCTCTTTCTATACATATTTGGGATGATTTGATTAAGCTAAGATTAATTCCGGGCACAAAATCAATAAATATATTCAGAATTTTTAGAAGAATTCTGTATCCCTGTATATTAAATTGGATAATTACGATATCCACTCCTCTCACCTGTTCTGCGGGATTGTCCTGTAATTCTTTAAAGTAGCGATATAAAGCCGTAAATAATTACCTGGATAAATATAGGGCTATAGTTACAGGAATGGTGTATATTACATTTCCTCCCCCGCCTTCATTATCGTAAACACCTTGACTGTTTGATCATTACGTAACAGCAGGCGGAGCGAAACGCGATAATTATGTTATAGGCCTGTATAGTGTTGGAGCGAGGACTGACCCCTGTTGAACACCGGTCTCGGGTTTAAAGAAGCAAATTAACCTCCCAAGAACCATCCTATGATGTCGTTTAATACCATAATTGCCATGGTTTTCTTTAGTTTTCGTAAACAATTTACACAATACTTCCATTCAAACCGAAACTGTTATCTTATACACGAAATTACACATACATATGACTAACGTATACAGCTCTATGAATAAATACAGATTTATTTAAATTCCGCATGCAATCACATGTAGCTCTGCCAAAGAAATAATCATAATTTTTCCAACGTTTTTTTTTATATGGCAGACTGTTTAATACATATGAAAAAAGAAGCAATATAAGTAGAGATGATTAATTCTCGTACACATGTGTTTCAATATTGTTTCGGATACACAAATATCCGATACGCAGATACACAGGTCAGGTGTATCACCGGTTGTTTAACCCGTCTTTATCTACTCTAGTAGAGTTTGTATAACCAACCTTCGTAATCCCATAGATAATATTATCTTACCATGGATATATATTACCCTGCAAACATTTGATAATAAGCTTCGTGCCTTCGCTGGTATATCAGGCAATGGGTAGTCAGTCAGGACTGGTCAGTATTTATGGTCCCTGATCAGGCCAAGGCACACATAGCATATGAATACGGTCTGTAACTGTCGTTGGGGGATAATGTCGGTACCCCGTAACGTACACACTTAAAAATCTTGGTTCTTCTTGGTTCTTTAAAATTGTCTTTAAATTGAACCAAATTGGGTTCTTTGTATTGTGTCGTACACTTCATTTTGGTTCTGTATGTGGTTCACCTGTGTACCAGAATTTAGTTCTGCATGAAACCATTTTTTTTTCTTCGTGGAACCAATTCCCCTTCATGTGACATCTTTGGCATCCATATGTCATCTCCGCAACTTCCAATTTTATCGATTTCATTCAACTTATACCAGGTTTGCTAATATTTTAAAGGAAACTCATGTTGCCCAACTGTTTGGGCAGAGATATCCGCATATATGTTTCGTTCATTATTTCATCCAGGACGTTCAAAAGGCGAAAAGATGAGCGGTGAACGAAAGGATGAATGAGTGATGTTGAACCAAATAAAGATCCAAAATCTAATGTACGACACAATATACAGACAACCCAATTTGGTTCCACATAGAACCATCCCAGAAACATGTAGAACCGATTATTCCAAAGACCTAACAAGAACCAAGATTTCTAAGGCTTTCTATGCGGTCGATGTACATACAATTGTATATGCAATCCTCATAAAATCGCGCGTATACCTGCTTTCCCCCATTTCATTCATTATAAATCATCGATGATGAGCCAAACATGGCTGGTTTGCATGAATAGGCAAAGAGTACCTTTTACCTTTTCCAACATTCAGTTATTATATATATTAGGTGGGCTATTGGGCTTTTTTGCACATGTTCATTGCTCATATGATATATTTTTTTTGTTGGCAAAAAATCGTGTTAGTCTGAGCTATAGACCACAGTTGAATATTATATTATATTGTTATTATAGTCAAAATAAATCACTCTTATAAATCACACAACTTACAAAATATCATCTCTCTGCTCATACAATATCCACAGCAAAGATCTCCCGAACAATACTTATACTTTGGAAAAGCCATACAAATACTCAATCTCCAGTAAATGCTTAAAACAAGTGTAAACAAAAGAATATCAATCCATTCTGAATTTCAAACTGCCATTTGACAAAATCGTCACGAATAGATGCAGACGAAAACTATTGGCCGTTGTGTTAGTCTGATACAAAATGGAAATGTAATAAATTATTTAATCCAAAGTTTGGAAAAGTGGCAACCATGCATATAGACAGAGAGACGACCTTTGACCCGAACGCTCCAAACTTGATGATAATCGCCGAGCCTTATGCGCTATAAGTTTGCGGGTTCGAATCTGGGTGACAATTTTTGGTCGCTAATATATGGTCGTACGTATATACAAACAGTTCCCGTGAAATCTACCCCGATAACAAATAAAGATACACGCACCAAACAAAGCTGGAATCAAAGTAGCCGCTGTATTTGCAGATTAAATGTATCTATAGCCAGGCATTCATTTGTACCCGATAAGCCGGGATTGTATCGAATCAGTTAAATCACCTTATCTATTTAATTAGGTCCTCACCACAGTATGGGGTTTACACGTCTGCATTGTCGTATTACGTAAAGCGTCAGAGTTAGTTACCATCATCGTCCTCCTCAAGAGCACCTGTTCGGCCCAAAATCAGCTATTAGCCCTTTCCGGAAAGTGTCCGTTCTCCCCCTGAATAACTACCGCTCTTTAGGGTTAGAGGTATGAAAAGCTGCTTCGGGAAAGTAGTCGTACTTTTAAGTTTCAAATTTAACAAAGGCATCCGGAATTATTTTGAATAATATATTGATAAACTATTCCGGAATATTTGTTTGAAAAACTATACTGTTCATATATTCTACATGAACGGATAGATCCTGTATACGTGTACTTTAGAAAGATAATTTGCTAAAACAATGGAATATTTAATTAACGAAACTAAATGTGAGGGCATTTTGTACTTACCGAAAGTTCTCTGTACCACCACGCCCCTAGTGGAACAAGGGAGATAAAACCCTTTCCGAATTGGGCTATTGATCATTCCTCTTCATCTGACATCCATGGCATCCATATATCATCTCCGTAACTTCCAATTTCATCGATTTCATTCAACTTTTTACAGGTTCGCTATATTTTGAAGGAAACTTATGTAGCCCAACTATTTGGCCAGATATTTCCGCATGTATGATTCGTTCGGTATTTCTCCCACGACGCTCAAACGGTGAAAAGATGGGCGATGAATGAAAGGATGAATTGTTGGATGAAGTGATGAATGAATGTAAGGGTATATGGATGTGGAAACGGTCGAATGGATGGAATCGCATTGCTGAATGGATGAATGTAGCGATGGGTGGATTTATGAATTGATGACTGGAGGGAATGATGGTTGAATGGACAGACGGAAGGATTTATGAACGAAGAGATGAATGGATTGATGAATGGAGAGATGGATGGATTGATGAATGGAGAGATGGATGGATTGGTGAATTGGAGAGATGAATGGATTGATGAATGGAGATATGGATGGATTGGTGAATGGAGAGATGAATGGATTAATGAATGGAGGGATGGATGGATTGATGAATAGAGAGATGAATGGATTGATGAATGGAGAGATGGATGGATTGATGAATGAAGAGATGGATGGATTGATGAATGGAGAGATGAATGGATTAACGAATGAAGAGATGGATGGATTGATGAATGAAGAGATGGATGGATTGATGAATGGAAAAATGTATGGATTGATGAATGGAGATATGGATGGATTGATGAATAGAGAAATGAATGGATTGACGAATGAAGAGATGGATGGATTGATGAATGGAGAGATGGATGGATTGATGGATTGATGAATGGAGAGATGGATGGATTGATGAATGGAGGGATAGATGAAATGATGAATGGAGAGATGGCTGGATGGATGAATGGAGAGATAAATAAATTGATGAATGGAGGGATAGATGAATTGACGAATGGAGAGAAGAATGGATTAATGATTGGAGAGACAGATGGATTAATGAATGGAAAGACGGTTGGATTGGTGAATGGAGAGATGAATGGATTAATGAATGGAGAGATGGATGGATTGATGGTTGGAGAGATGGATGGATCGATGAATGGAGAGATGGATGGATTAATGAGCGGAGTGATGGATGGATTGATGAGTGGAGAGATGGATAGATTGATGAATGGAGAGAAGAATGGATTGATGAATGGAGGGATATATGGATTAATGAATGGAGACATGGATGGAGTGATGAATGGAGAGATGGATGAATTGATCAATGGAGAGATGGATGGATTGATCAATGGAGAGATGGATGGAGTGATCAATGGAGAGATGGATGGATTGATGAATGGAGAGATGGATGAATTGATGAATGGAGAGATGGATGGATTGATGAATGGAGGGATAGATGGATTGATGAATGGGGAGATGGATGGATTGATGAATGGAGGGATAGATGGATTAATGAATGGAGACATGGATGGATTGGTGAATGGAGAGATGGATGAATTGATGAATGGAGGGATAGATGGATTGATGAGTGGAGACATGGATGGATTGATCAATGGAGAGATGGATGGAGTGATCAATGGAGAGATGGATGGATTGATCAATGGAGAGATGGATGGATTGATGAATGGAGGGATAGATGGATTGATGAGTGGAGACATGGATAGATTGATGAATGGAGAGAAGAATGGATTGATGAATGGAGGGATAGATGGATTAATGAATGGAGACATGGATGGATTGGTGAATGGAGAGATGGATGAATTGATGAATGGAGGGATAGATGGATTGATGAGTGGAGACATGGATAGATTGATGAATGGAGAGAAGAATGGATTGATGAATGGAGGGATAGATGGATTAATGAATGGAGACATGGATGGATTGGTGAATGGAGAGATGGATGAATTGATGAATGGAGGGATAGATGGATTGATGAGTGGAGACATGGATAGACTGATGAATGGAGAGAAGAATGGATTGATGAATGGAGGGATAGATGGATTAATGAATGGAGAGATGGATGGATTGATGAATGGAGAGATGGATGAATTGATCAATGGAGAGATGGATGGACTGATCAGTGGAGAGATGGATGGAGTGATCAATGGAGAGATGGATGAATTGATCAATGGAGAGATGGATGGACTGATCAGTGGAGAGATGGATGGAGTGATCAATGGAGAGATGGATGGATTGATGAATGAAGAGATGGATGGATTGATGAATGGAAAAATGGATGGATTGATGAATGGAGATATGGATGGATTGATGAATAGAGAAATGAATGGATTAACGAATGAAGAGATGGATGGATTGATGAATGGAGGGATAGATGGATTAATGAATGGAGAAATGAATGGATTAACGAATGAAGAGATGGATGAATTGATGAATGGAGAGATGGATGGATTGATGAATGGAGGGATATATGGATTAATGAATGGAGACATGGATGGAGTGATGAATGGAGAGATGAATGAATTGATCAATGGAGAGATGGATCGATTGATCAATGGAGTGATGGATGGAGTGATCAATGGAGAGATGGATGGATTGATGAATGGAGAGATGGATGAATGGAGAGATGGATGGATTGATGAATGGAGGGATAGATGGATTGATGAATGGAGAGATGGATGGATTGATGAATGGAGAGATGGATGGATTGATGAATGGAGAGATGGATGGATTGATGAATTGAGGGATAGATGGATTAATGAATGGAGAGATGGATGGATTGATGAATGGAGAGATGGATGGATTGATGAATGGAGAGATGGATGGATTGATGAATGGAGAGATGGATGGATTGATGAATGGAGGGATAGATGGATTGATGAGTGGAGACATGGATAGATTGATGAATGGAGAGAAGAACGGATTGATGAATGGAGGGATAGATGGATTAATGAATGGAGACATGGATGGATTGGTGAATGGAGAGATGGATGAATTGATGAATGGAGGGATAGATGGATTGATGAGTGGAGACATGGATAGATTGATGAATGGAGAGAAGAATGGATTGATGAATGGAGGGATAGATGGATTAATGAATGGAGAGATGGATGGATTGATGAATGGAGAGATGGATGAATTGATCAATGGAGAGATGGATGGACTGATCAGTGGAGAGATGGATGGAGTGATCAATGGAGAGATGGATGGATTGATGAATGAAGAGATGGATGGATTGATGAATGGAAAAATGGATGGATTGATGAATGGAGATATGGATGGATTGATGAATAGAGAAATGAATGGATTAACGAATGAAGAGATGGATGGATTGATGAATGGAGGGATAGATGGATTAATGAATGGAGAAATGAATGGATTAACGAATGAAGAGATGGATGAAATGATGAATGAAGAGATGGATGGATTAATGAATGGAGAAATGGATGGATTGATGAATGGAGAGATGGATGGATTGATGAATGGAGGGATAGATGAAATGATGAATGAAGAGATGGATGGATTAATGAATGGAGACATGGATGGAGTGATGAATGGAGAGATGGATGAATTGATCAATGGAGAGATGGATGGATTGATCAATGGAGAGATGGATGGATTGATCAATGGAGAGATGGATGGATTGATCAATGGAGAGATGGATGCATTGATCAATGGAGAGATGGATGGATTGACCAATGGAGAGATGGATGGATTGATCAATGGAGAGATGGATGGATTGATCAATGGAGAGATGGATGAATTGATCAATGGAGAGATGGATGGATTGATCAATGGAGAGATGGATGAATTGATCAATGGAGAGATGGATGAATTGATCAATGGAGAGATGGATGAATTGATCAATGGAGAGATGGATGGATTGATCAATGGAGAGATGGATGAATTGATCAATGGAGAGATGGATGGATTGATCAATGGAGAGATGGATGGAGTGATCAATGGAGAGATGGATGGATTGATCAATGGAGGGATGGATGGATTGATGAATGGTGGGGAAATGTCCGGGGGGAAATATCTTAGTGGGGAAATATCCTAGTGGGCAAATATCCTGGTGGAGAAATGTCCTACATCGAAATGGTGGACAGGCGCGGTACAATGAAACATGGGCAGTTTTTTTTCCTCAATATGCAAAAAAGAAATACTGCATCAAATTATATAGAGGTGTGGAAATGTCCAGGACGGGAAAATGTTCAGGGTGGGGAAATGTTCAGGTGGGAAAAATGTCCAGGTGGGGAAATGACCAGGGCGTGGAAATAACCAAGGTGGGAAAATCTCCAAATGGGGAAGTCTGGAGGGAAAATGTCCACGTGGGGAAATGTTCGGAGGGGAAATATCCTAGTGGGGAAAGGGTCCAGGTGAAGAGATATCCTAGATTCAAATGGTGGACATGCGGAACCCAATGAAACATGGTCAATTTTCTTTCCTCATTTATTTAAAAACAAATACTGCATCATATTATATAGATGTGGGGAAATTGTCCAGGTTGGAGAAATCTTCAGGTGGAGGAAATGTTCTGGTGGGAAAATGTCCAGGGCGGGGAAATGCCCAGGTGGGGAAATCTCCAAGGTGGGGAAATCTACAGATGGGGAATTTCAAACTGTCATTTGACAAAATAATCACGAATAGATGCAGTCGAAAAATACTGACTGTTGTGTTAGTCTGAAACAAGATGGGAATGTAATAACTTATTTAATCCAAAGTTTGGAAATGTGGCAACAGTGCATAGACAGAGGGCGACCTTTGACCCGAACGCCCTAAACTTTTGATAATCGCCGAGCCTTTGCGCTAATGGGGATATGTCTGGAGGGGAAATATCCAGGTGGGGAGATGTCCGGAAGGGAAATATCCTAGTGGGGAAATGTCCAGGTGGGGAAATGTCCGGAGGGGAAATATCCTAGTGGGGAAATGTCCAGGTGGGGAAATGTCCGGAGGGGAAATATCCTAGTGGGGAAATGTCCAGGTGGGGAAATGTCCGGAGGGGAAATATCCTAGTGGGGAAATGTCCAGGTGGGGAAATGTCCCAGATCCAAATGGTGGACATAGGGGGTGCGATGAAACATGGGCAGTTTTCATGACATTGAGACAACCAGTATTATAATATCTGGGAGTGCGGAAACACGTGTGTCCAATCTCCTGTCATAAAAAGAAAGGATTTTCCCTTGTAATAAATATATGGGCTACAAGACAAAATGGCAATGGACAAAATGGTAACGGACAAAAGGAAAAAAAAGGACAAAATGGCAACCGGACAAAATGGCAACGGACAAAATGGCAATATTTGTCTCAAACTATCTCGAGGCATTCTATATGGAGCATTTGGGGGTATTATTTAGTATACGGGTATCTTTGCAATACATTTCTCTCGTTAACCACACCCTGTATCCAAATGGGCAGTTTTACTAATACAATATTCAGTTAGTCCTCAGGTGAAATTTGGCGAAAAATTATTCTGCTGGTATATGTACTTTAATTGATTAGATTAACATAGCTTGTTATATGTCACCTTCCATGACAGCGTGTTGGTGTGAAAACTCGTCTCGCCTTGTTTTCTAAATGAGGAAACAGTAATGTTACTCTTTCTGATGGATGACTATCTTCAATAATAATAATGAGAAGACAGACAGTATGTCTAATAAAAGTTTCACCTGAAGACTGCATATGTTGTATTTTTCATTAATAAAAAAAAAATCCCTCTGAGGAAAACGGTCACTTGCTGGTTAACATGAATGATTTGCAAACAAATATATTAAATAATACCCCAAATACTCCATTGCATTAAGATAGTTTGGAAATAGTATTGCATTTTTGCCACTTTCACCGGTTGCCATTTTGTCCGTTTGCCATTTTTGTCCGTTGTCATTCTATTCCTTGACATTTTGTCCGTTGCCATTTTGTCCTTTTGCCATTTTGTCCGTTGCCATTTTGTCCCTTTGCCATTTTATCCGTTGTCATTCTATATATCCCTTGCCATTTTGTCCGTTCTTATTTTGTCAATTGCCATTTTTCCCGTTGTCCTTTTGTCCGTTTGCCATTTTGTCCGTTGCCATTTTGTTAACTCCTCAAGACAATATATATAAACTAAAAATAATGGAAAAAGAAAATTATGGAGATATAATTTGGATTGAGCAGTCCTATTTTGTTGATACAAGAGAAATACTTACGGTATTTTCCTCACAAATACGAAAATATAGGCCAGGAATCACTTTATCGTTCTTTCGTTAATAGATTTCATACGATGAACATTTACAATTGTTCTCAAGGCGGGATCTCCATTATGTAAATTTTGAAGGGTTTGAATTTGAAAAAAATAAGCTTTTTCGGAGTGAACATACCATGCATGTTGGTTTTACGCAATGTAGACTTTATCAGTATATTTGTAATGGTATAAACAATGTGGTAACTATATGTAATTAAAAACAAGTACAAATAAAAGACAAGTGCCGAATCAAACAGATTCCTTCATCTTTACTGCTTTTGTTAGTTATTGAGGAGCTGATAATTATCGTGAATTTAAAATATCGAGTATATCCAACAAAGAAGAGGAGATATAGATAGGATTCAATCACCCACTGTAAGTTATCTTTACCTTATTACATCACTAATTAATTCTGCACCTGTTTTCCCATTTAATATATCCTTTAATTGACACATCAGCATATAATCAGCAGGTAAATATGCCGTAATTAAGCCAGATAAATAATCAAGCGGTACGTTAATAAATTCTGCTCCATAAATACATGGTATAACGGACAACATTGTCGAAATAACTGCATTGATTATATAAAACTGGATAATGATTTTCCACTATTATTGCTTCATTTCGATAATCTGAAATTCTGTATCAATATTTAGAATTTGTTGTATAGCTATTGATTAATAATATCTGATAACTATTAGGGTATTTTACGACATGCCGATCTAGATACTTTATACAGATAGATCGTTTGTTTGGAAATTTTAAATATATAAAAAAACCGTACGAGATATATATGTCGCTGGATTTTAAAAGATTGTTTTTCTCGTAACAATGAGCTTAATAAATTATTGCTTGTTTGGTTTACATGTTAACGCCAACAGTTCTTTTTTTGTGCCTATATTTGTGAGTTTTTGTGTCTTACTGAAAAGTCAAAACAATATCGTTTTTCAAGATCAACATTTGAAAAGATGATTTGATATTTTTCAGTTTCAAATTCTCTGCAGTTCTTTTATTAGTAAGTTAATATATTCATAAAAAACCCTCCAGCGATGTTAGTTTCCAATCCAACGCATGAATAAAGACATTTTCAGAGAGTTATTTATGTAGGGAATGAAATTCGTAAGACGGGCGGGACAAGTGAACAAAGCAAAGACAACAAATCTTTATTTTTCCTATATCTAATTTAGTTTCAAGAATTTTTCTCTTTCTTTTATAAAAAGTATGGGCCTTCAACTGGTACACTGGTACATTTTTTGCATATTAGCTGCAACGTCACGAGATCACGTGACAATCAACAGCTGCACGCGCGTTCTTTACAGGTTACACAAATATTATGGCGGCGAAGGCAACAATAGTTTGTTGTTTTCACAAAATTTACCTCCGCGTGATACTATGGTTTTGTATATAAAGACTCTCAGAACGTTCGACCCTTCCCATGCCGTTGATCTCCGAGCCTCACTGTGATGTTTGCTCGCCCAGTTTTACCCCGGACCCTCCTGTGCGAGGTACTTTTTATTTACTACTCCCACCGCACGTGTGCTGCACCTGTTCGCTGCTACACAGCTATCTTTTGCAGTTATCTACGGTGGCTCATAAGTGGCATTGCGTTTTATAAAGTTACATATATCTCTCTTTGCATTATCAGATGAATATTAGTAGCACTCGGTTGCGTCAAAGACGAGTACCTTTGAGTATGAGCCAGTAATAGTATGGTAATTAATTCAACAAGCCTAACCCTACAGACATTTAAATTTATGATATTGACACCGTAGGTTTTAAACGTCGAATCGAAAATTCCTATCGCAAAAAATTCGACCAGGTTGGGCGGCTTTCTGTTTTAAAAAAGTCATTGTGGCACCGTTTTGCGCTCGTATGAAGAATACATATTTATCAAGAAAAACATATATCGAGAATGGTCTTTCACAATAACGAAATTGGTGGCCACGTTTAGAACACTCGCGCGTGACATCATCTAAATTCAGGATGACAAGAGTCCAGAAAACGTTCATGAGTCGAGTACATTGGGTCATGTGTTATAGCATCTTCACAAGTCCAGGTAAATCTTAAGTCCTCGCTGAGGGTTTTAGCCTACCTGGACATGTTTGGTGATTCGAATAAGTTCTTGAGCCGATGACTCTATTTTACAATCTCGTACATCTCATCCCCGCCCTTGTTTTGAATTAGCATGACGGTATCCCAAGCCTGCGATTTTTGCTTTGACTTCGATTTCAGTCTGATTTTGGCCCGCGATGAAACTCAAACCTGTCGCATCTCATACCTCGCAGCGGATTGGCGTAATCAGCTAGCTTAGCGCGTTCGCTGATTGGTTTGATTTAGAAGAAACCCCTTGAACTATTTATATCCAGAACTGGTATGGGTAACTAACCGAGCCAGTCTATCGATCCGAACAGATCGACCGATACACTGGCTCGCGAGGATGGTGTTATAGTGAAAAGTACATTTGGTCACGAGTTAGTCAGAAAGTAGTTCCGGTTAGGTCATAATTCATTGAGAATTATGATTATGTCCATACTGTCTAAAAAAAACTTGAGAGAAATTTCACCCAGGTAAGAGTGGAAAATACATCCCGATATATTTTACCCAAGTTGAGTGATTTTCACAAAGTTCATTAGTTCGACTTGAGTGGAATCAACTTCACTCTCAACTCAAATTTGTTTAGAGAGTAACTAGTTTCCAGAGTTATAATTTACAAGCAAATACAAACAAAAAGCAAACTGAAATCAGTGAATTTAATATAAGTGGTTACAGGGTAACAAATGAGATCGATATCAGCTGAGTAAAAAAACAGACAATATAATATGTGGTAAGGAAGTCAGAAGTTTTATTTGCTATATGGCATTGCTGGAACTGAATCAGTTTACAAATACGCGTAATTTGGCGAAGTCTTTCCTTCTGAATGACGAACCCTCTGACCGGGATGTGACCCAGGGACGCGAATCTCGCTGTTCAATCCGCAACCTTTCACCTGGTGGTGTTTCCGAGTCAGCAGGGGGCGGTAACTCACACCAATGGTTGCTGTTTCAGCAAACAACAGAGGAAAGCTGAAGCTCCAGCTAACACCATTCCTGACACTTTTGAAATTTCTTACGTTTTCCTGTTCATATGTTCAAAATTACGATCTCTCAGATAATTGTTCTATCGCCTAGCATGGTTATCTTTAATAGGCAAACATTTTGACAATGAACGCTGGCGGTTGTTTCAGTGTAAGGACTCGCTCCATGACGCCCTGTGAACTGTTGTTCCCGACAACACGATAAAGATGCCTCTCCCCGCTCAAGAAATCGTAAACATGGGCATAACAAAATTATATAACTACTTGTGTGTTACATCAGAGAATTTATTATCGGCTTCCTGGTTAGTTCTGTTAAACGACTTAAATGTTCGAGACAGTAAATCGCGATAACAATGACATAACCCAAGGCATTGTCGCCGAGGTTACAGCTATGCCCTGCGCTTTACTCCGGCAAATTGTGGTAGCATGTCTCTGGTGGAGCGAGAATGAACCCAAGGATACTTCACCGTGAGACCATCTTCATTGCACCAAGCTAATTTCAAATTCCCTAATTCGAACTCATCCTCCTCACAGTGCATGATCCGTTTCACAGGCCCACTCCACCATGACCCTGCCACAAGTAGCGGAAGATAGCCTTTACAACGTGTCTATGACGAAAGGGGAAAACCCACGCCAACACGGTTCAGTTTGAATCCGACCGAACAACTTTTCTTCAGTTTTGCACATGACCGACTACTTTTTATAGGCTCTACCCATATAAACGGAGAAAATCTCTAGATCATTCTTTTTAACGCTAGGTCAACAAAGGTATAACGCAGAATTGAAAAGTAATCGGAATGCTCGACGTACATCGCTTTTAAAATATATGATGTCACTTCCGGCGGTGTGCTGCTCGGGCGGGAATCGTGTCCGAAAATCTGACTGGTGGTGGTTGCTTCCAATAAGCTAAGTTTCATAGCTACTCGCCTCCCTCGTAGCTATGCCGCAAGCCTATTCTTTTTATCGCGTCCTTGCTAGCAGGATTTTTGTTGAGAGAATGGTTCAAAGAATGCAATTCAATCTAAATTGCAGCGAAATATCCGAATTTTTTAAACCGCCGACAGCCAGCACAGTTACATGGTGGATAATCAAAACGCACACGTATTGGAGGACGTATCAACAGTAAGTCTTGATTATCTACCATGTAACTGCACTGAAGATCGACGGTGAAGTAAATTCGAATTTTTCGTTGAAAATTTGGCGTCCATTTAGGTTATATTCTTTGTGCCATTCTCTCAACAAAAACAATGCCAGGAAGGGCTTGAAGCTGAAAGTTTATTAAGTGCCCGATAATTACATTTTTATTACCGGGATGGGAAAGAATAGGGTTGCGGCATAGCTACGAGGGAGGCGAGTAGCTATGAAAATTAGGTAACTTCGAACTTGCCTTGTATATCTGACCAACTTCAGTGTTAGAAGTGGGAACATAGAAATTAGCTTGGTATAATGAAGATGCTTAAAGGCTGGTTAACACCCCTAACGGATATCATTCGCAAGTTACCTGGTTATATATAACCAGAAATATACACGGACCGTTTAAATGCCGAACACCAGTACGGAGCTTTATTCATCGGAAGATGTACGAGAAATAAACACCAAGAGAATATACCTGATCTCAGCGTATAGACAATACGAAAGGGTGACATCGGCTGTCAAAACAATATTCAATAACTGGATCGACTGTCGACATCTAGGCCCAAAACACCCCCGGGGAAAAGGCGGTTCCGCCCTCAATATTCGTATACCGGAGCAAACAGATTCAGCAAAATCTCATTTGATTTGACTGGGTTCGCGCAGATGCATGTATCTAACATGGCCCATCTATAAGCGATGATAATTAACGCTCCAGGAATTTGTGATATCAAGTAGATAATTTTGAACACTTGTATCCAAATCTGTGTCATGATATACAATCGTTTCACAGTAACTATCTCAACCACACTTCAGTGATGATGTTCCACCACTCCACAGTGACGATGTTCAACCACTCCAAAGTGCCGATGTCCAAACCCT
>JAVTVY010043370.1:0-22138 GCA_036873755.1 Hanleya hanleyi | reverse complement strand
GGAGAAAAGCTGGACAAACTCTTTGATGTTCCTGAGGGAAACTCAACACAAGCAGAGGGGATGAAATATATAACACAATTAGGCATGGTACCCAATGCTCTCAAATATGGGCATATTCGGATAGGTCATAACCCTACCTGGCCTTGGGGTGGGGGGGGGGGTCAAAATGGCCCCCGAACAAACGTTCTGCGCTATCTTCGGACGACAAAAAATGGAGAGCTGAAACTCCTTGATTTTATAGTTGATCATATTGGGGTCATGCCGAGCCTATTTGCATAACCCCCCGAGCAGAGGATCTTGGGTAAATTCAAGATGGCGCCCACGTGGGGGTACCAGAAAAGTGATGTTTTTGTCATATTTCTTCAAAATTTCTACTTTTTCGCGATGAAAAGTTGGCAAAAACTATTTTATTTCACATCACATTAATATTTACTAATTCATCATGCAGATTTGCGGAGAAATTGCATAAATTAAAAATTCGGAAAATCGGACCGAAAAATCGCCCAAAAAATATCGTTTTTGAAAATGACGTCAGTATGACGTCATCAAAGTGACCATCTTGGATTTTTTTTACCATTTTCTGTTAGAGCTTGACCCAGGGGTATAGTGTGCTAAGTTGCCCCCTAGCTCAAGGGTTAAAAAAATAATTAGGGGGGAGCATTTCGCTCCCTCCCCCCACCCCTCCTCAGGCATGGACAGGTCTCAAAAAGTCCAGGCCACATAGGGTTAAGGCCAAGAATGCGTTCCGGAATGTTTCAGAATCAGACGGCTCGTATTCGTTGTGGCGTATAAGATATACGTCATGGCACGGGTTTAAAGGACGAGCCATTTCTGGGGAAGATTGGTCCATGGCCAATATATGAGGACTGTTGTATTCTATATTCAAGGTTACATGGCTTTCCAGAGGCTCCATCCTTCTTTGGCAAGCATCTCTCCGGGTCCGGGGTCGGTGGTGTCGTACAATCTACATATTCTTGTCTGTTGATGGATATTGAACTTAATTTTAGGGATTTTCCTGAATTGGTTTTGGGATTGGTTTTCCCTGATGAACAAAAAATACAAAAATATGGGCCTCCTCCTAAAGAATATATAGAGAATCACCTCCTAAGGCAAACTGTATAAGAACACACACACACGCTCACACACACACACACAAACACACATCACCGCCGCACACCACCACCGCCACCACCGCCACACTCCTCCTCGAAACATTCACAAACATCCACACAAGCACACACACCTACCAGGTAGCCAGATCGAACATGGTCCACAAACGCACTCTTGTGCACCCGCAAAACTACATAAAACACAGCTGTGAACTTACAAGAAGTTCGGTGCAGAGTAACTCAAGATATCTTCCCGCTAAGGGAGGGACAGGCGGACGGACGAACAACGCAAAAACCATAATGCCACCTCGACTGAGGTCGGCTAGGTATAACAATAAAATCCGTGCCTGATCAGTTCTGTTGAGACCAAAGGATCAAACCTGTCTCTCCACAGGTGCACTTGATTGGCGATATGTTTTTAAGGATACGTAGTCCCCCTGAGACAACTTGTCTTCTGTGGTAATAAATATTCATCATAACAATAATAATGTGTATATTTTATGAATGCATATGCCCTGACGAATTCACTTATGTGATTTACATAACACTCGCTACTACAGTGTATAACATACTCAAAATGTAAAAATGTAAATGTAAATAAAACGATAACAATAGCCTCGATCTTTCAATTGAAATTTCATGAAACTGTTCTACATATTTAAAAGTTGATGGTATACCTAAATCAAAGACAACTAGAACTAGTAAACGGCGTCGCAGTGTTTCTAATTTCTGCCTAGTTCTATTGTTATAGGTTTTAAACTAAAATGAATTCACAAAAACATTAAAAGTTGAATAATTAAAAAACTAAGCCGAACTTATAAAAAACTAAGACTCCGTTCACTAGATAACTACCGGTACGTAAATAACAGGCATGCCAAATTTCACAAGAGTAGCTCATATACTTTTCGAGAAATACGAGTTGAAATCTTAAACTGCCTGAAATCGGTCAAAAATTGTCCGGCTATACAATTGAAGGAACAATCCTAATATTTCTCATGAATTCTGTTACAAAATACATTTTGCAACCTGCCATATATAACCTAGTCCCCAGCCTACTTATTCCAGCCTATCTTTTGTACAAAAAATATTTATTATAGTGGTTCAAATCCGAGTTAAACTTAATCCTACCTGGCTTGGCGGGGGGGTACTCCGCCCCCCCTTGATCCTGAGCAGAGGATCATGGGTAAATTCAAAATGGCGGCCATTTGGGGTACCAGAAAAATGATGTTTTCGCCATATTTGTTAAAAAATTACGCAAAAATTCAGCATGTTAATTCAACGAGATTCTATGCATTTTACTGAAACTATATGTCGTAGCATCGCCAAAAAACATCTCCTGATTTGTTCCCCTCCCTCCCTTCCCCCATTAACCCTACCAGGCCTGGGGGGAGGGCCAAAATGCCCCCTACCAAACTTTCTGCGATATCTTCGGAACGCCAAAAAATAGAGAGCTGAAACTTCGTGACGTTATAGGTTATCATAGTGGGGTCATTTCGTAACCTAACGAGCAGAGGATCATGGGTGAATTCAAAACGGCGGCCATGTGGGGTACCAGAAAAAGTGATGTTTTCGTCATATTTCTTCTCAATTTTTGCATTTCTGTACGGAAAAGTGGGTAAAGCTTATTTTATTTCATATTAGATTATTATTTATTAATTTATCATGCAGTTTCTGCGAAGAAAACAAAAATTCGAAGGTTTTGACCGAAAAATCGTCCAAAAATGCTCTTTTTGAAAATGACGTCACAGTGACGTCATAATGGCGGCCATCTTGGATTTTTTTACATTTTCTTGTAGAGCTTGACCCAAAGATATATTGTGGCAAGTTTCAGCCCTCTAGCCTTAGCGATAGCGAAAATATATAGTGGGGGGCTCTTTCCGCCCCCCCCCCGGGTGCGGTACACCCCAAATCACCCAGGCCAGATAGGGTTGAACAACTTGCTGAAATTTGTTAGGCTGGAAATTATCTGTTGTTCGTATACGTCACAGCTTATCAAAACATTCTAGTATGCATGAACAATAACATTTAGTATGCTGAGAAATATAGAATTAACCATCAGTGTTGTGTAAATATTCTCTTTGTGAATTACATATATAAATAGTTTCACATATGTACAATTAATGTCCTTTTGTGTACCTGCAATTGTCATGTACCTCATATATATGTTCCACAATAGTGGTCTGAGTGTATTTTAAGTCAAGTTTATGTTGAAATTGTAATCGACGATATATATTATCGGCACCTGTTGATCTCAAAACTCAAAGCACTGGTTTTAAATCAGGCCAGGTTAGATATCCTCGAGGCCGAGTTACATTGTGACTATAAATCAGGTCCAATGTAGATACATTCGAGGCCCATGGATGTTATGATTTCTCTTGTCGAAAAGAGTATCAGTTGAAATCCAGCGGAAAATTTTAATAATTCTGTCAAAATCACTCTGTGCCTTTCCTTTAAAATAACTAGGCTTTGTACCAATCCATTTTAATTCATGCTCAGTTATTGTCGTTTCTCTGCACAAGCTCCCATATTAAAGTTCCTCAGAATGGGGAACAAGAATGGATGTCTTCTTGTCGCGCGTGAACTTACTCGAGCGTGACCTCGACGCTGGGTCGAGAATGATCTATTATTGACTTACAGCATTGTGAAGCGCATTACGGAGCTGTCCTTTTCGTATTTGTGCGGAAACTGTTTCCAAAGTCTGTGTGGAAATAAAGTGGATAAATAGCCAAATAAATTAGTTTGGACATTTGTCCCTGCAATTCGGACATGACCTTCATACGTCCAGGTGCACATGTCACCTTGTTCTATCGCCGATTCTCAGAGGGTTGGAATGTATCAATCTCAGCATGGAGGTCAAATATAAATATACTTTACTTCCATGATCTCTGATTGATTGAAATTGCAGTTTAAGGGCCGCTTCTCATACGGATTTCGCGGTCCATCAACTCAATGTTTTATTTTAATCTCATGTTACATTTCTCATTTCATTTGTGATGTTTACAAGCGCTATGTTTTAAAATAAAAAAGTAAATAAATGAACAAATAAGTAAATATATCAATGCAATCTCCTCTTAAGAACTAAGGCTCTCGCAAAGTAATGACGTCAATGACATTTCCATAAGAAGAAATACAACACTGAGTAAAAAAAAAACGTAATACGCGTAACGATACACTAAATAATACACTACATGGCAGTGTGACTAACGTCACTGGACCTACGAAATAGGGTTTGAGATAATTTAAGTGTGAACTCGAGAGATGACTTGGAGGCCCTGTGTGCTACCATGAGAGAATTTATATAGCGTCTCTAATTGACAGTGGGAACTATTAACTTTTCCAGATGTCACCGCTGGTGAGTTATTAGCGTAGCAACTATTATCGCCCTCAGTTTCTATTACCCTGGAGAATGATCAGCCCAGCAGTACAGCACAAAGTGTTGGGGGGGAGAGTCCGAGAGAGCGGGGAACCCCCCCCCCCCTTCTCGGCATTATGCGATTTTTCTTAAATTAGCGTAGGGAATGATGCTCTGTCAGAGCAGTTGAGAAGTAAATGTTTGTAGTCCTAAATAAGACAGGAAACTGGATAAGAAACACAAATTTGAAGTGAGAAAGGTCAAGATCAGAGATTTGTTAGAATGCAAGATACAAGAATGCAATCAAATCAGGCATCACTAGAGAGCCATTCTCCATGTATATATTTATTTGGCATTCAACTTCAAGGTACCTCATTTGAAGAGAGTACATAATAATAATCAATGAACAATAAAGCACACACGAACAAAATAAACAAGTGGTTATAGGTTACTGAATTTAAAACACAACGATGATTTTATTATCGATTTCTTCAGTAATAACATATAATAGGGTCATTGTTGTGTTTAAATTTAGTAATTTCTCTCATAAAATCCAGCCATATTTTATTTCTTTTTGAGGTAGAACATTTTTTAACTAATGACTGAACTGAAGAAATGGTGCAATGTTGTACAGGCTGGATATATAAAACGTGCAGTATAACATGCCTTCAATCTCAACGAAATTCCAAGACCAGCAAATGAATGAAAACGGATAGGCCTACTATCGGAATGTGTGTGGTATCGGAATGTGTGTCAACATTACACTGCAAGTTAGGCTAAAAATAACAACCTCCATTCTCCGATCAAATGATTTGCTTCCTTCATGCATCGTGGCATATACAGCTCGCCTGACGCCAGATTCTGGTATTTCGGTAGCCTTCCGCAATACCACCGGCTAACAGCGACCAGCATGATCACGCGGGTTCCCGAATATTTCCAACAATTTACGGCAGATGTTCGGGAAGCATGGCGTGGACTATGAGGGAAAACATGGCGGAGCTACCTTGAAACGTATAATGCCGACATATTTTGGCAAGTACCATTAAAGTTACTGATATTTTCGAGAGCTGGGCGCATCATTTGTTTTTTTGCTTTAGTGCTGGGCGGCCGAAGTTAGTCCCAGGCGCTTAAAAGTCACAGAGAAGAATACAGCCAAGGGTTCCCAATGGGCATGACAGTGCACTCGCTGAGCTAACAATAAATAATGAAAAAAAAATAATTATAAATCAAATTTTCATCAGAATTCGATCAGCTCAGAACTTGCTGGTAACAATGCCCTAATGCACGTTCATGCCAAAAATCAAGGTTCTAATGTTAATGTTTCTCTTTATTTTGCCGACGAAAGGATTCGTATGGACTCACTGACTCATTACCGGACAATTTGCGATCTGTAGCCTACTTCGTAGGAAAATAAATAGATAAATAACAAGCAGAGTGTGGAATGAGATATAAATAGAAGAGAAGAATTGACTATGTACAAGTTCGTCGATCAGTTTTTGCTTAGGCTATTGGTAAATGCTCTTATACACGCTTAAAACTAAAGTATTGAAACTTACTCGTAAAGTGTTGAAATAACCCTTTAAGTGTGTCCACAGGGACAACACTTAAAGAGCAGTCCCTGTGGACACACCTAAAGGGTTATTTCAACACTTTACGAGTAAGTTTCAACACTTTGCCACAGTCAGACAGTATCGTGATCTAAGTCACAAATGGTCAATAGCAATAATTAATTAGGTACATAAATAAATAAATTAATAAGTAACTAAATATTATAAATAATAATATTATTATAATTAAACCCGATTGTGAATGTTTGATATAACCTCCAGTCTTCTGCCTCTGCTAGAAACCAGACGGTTAACATTCGTTAATAAGGGTTGGAAATAAGGGAACACAATTTGATCGGTGCTCATCATTAGGAGCTTTTAATTTGATCAGTGAATTTGTCTATGTTATCGCTATGGCCTTTTGATTGGCTAGTGTCCAAATTTGATCAGTTATTTATGATCACTGACCCTTATTTTCGTCCCTGGAAAATAACTTTGACTCTAAGCGTGCTACATTTATTTAAATTTGGTCTTTGATTTCTTGGTGTAACCATATAATATTAAATGGTAGAGTAATAGTCAGTCGATTTGATGTAAGCTAGTAAGGTGGAGTATACCTTGTTTATAAGATGAGGTTTAGGATTCAATATGGAAGCCAACGACAGAGGGACATTTAAGTTTTTGAGCTCGTTTTCCAGTATGCGGCGATAGGGTTCATGTTTTGGGCATTTGAGTAGAAAATGTTCTATCGTTTCTTCTTCGTTGTTGCATGAGGTGCATAGTGGTGAAGTGTTTTTTTATTAGCATAGAGAGGTGTGAATTTAGTCCTGTTTTGCCCAGTCTTAAGTTTGTGATGATGCGGTCGTCACGTTTACTGTCTAGCTGGAATCCACAGCTCCGTCTTTTCCCCTTATCTAGAATACTATGTAGCCATCTACCTCGGTTTTCTTCGTTCCATTCTTTTTCCCATTTACTATCTATTCTGCTTTTAATGATGGAATTCAGTTCTTTGGTTCCTAGTCCTATATGCACGTCAGGTGCAGGTTTGGTGCGGTCTTTCGCTGTCCTATCTGCTGCTTCATTGCCCCTAATCCATGATCTCAGTAAACTAAGACATAATATCCCGGAGTGGAATATTATATCTTACTCTAAAGCAACCTTAATCCCGTGCGAGCTAAGATGATCAAATCCGAGGCATGTTACTTGACTCTGATTACTTGACTCTTAAGTAGTCAAGTAGCATGCCTCTGATTTGATCATCAAAGTAGGGCAAGAGTGCATGGATGCCTTCTCGAGAACTTACTCGAGCGCGACCTCTCTATATCGCGAATGTTCTTTTGGCTTCAAGCATTGTGAAGCACATCAGGGAGCTGTTTTGCTTATATGTACCGAGACTTTTGTATGGGAACAAAGTGGATAAATAGCAAAATAACTAATTAGTCCGGATAATTGACCCCTCAAACGGCCAGTATAGGATATGCCACCTTGCTCTCTCATGCGATTCTCAGCTTGCGGTAAACATAGAGGTGAAATGCTTCAATCTCAGTAAACTAAGATATAACATCACGGACTATTATATCTTACTGCGAGCTAAGCCAGTTCAAAATAAATCTGTCGTCCAATCATGGCGCCCCTTGTTTACAGACAGGAGGAATATAGGAAACAATATCTGAAATAAGGCACCGTATTCTGATATTATGCCTGGTATATGATTTTATCAAATTCAATACATTGATAAAATAGCACGAAATGTATTCGTAAAGAGATCTTATTGATTGGAAGTGAGAGAAAAGGTAGCTATATCCTTTTTACCTCCGTCGATCAGACGGAGGTCTAGGAGCGCAACGTGAAATCTCCCGCCAAATAATTGTCATATGGGGAACCCACGACTCGTGTGATTTCCAATAGGGATTGCAATGGTTCCCGACGAAATTTTGAAAAGTTTCTGGACACAAATGAATGCTTACCTCACAAAAGGTGTGCATCCTTTGCAGCGCTTCCACCGGGTCTCTTTATTCGAGGGTACTAAATTCGCGCGTGTACATGTACTTATAGCTTCGCGCTGGTACAGATGGTCGCTATGCGAGGTAAAGACAAACCTGCGCTTTCATAAAAAGTAAATTTTCACGAAAGAAAAACTCGCATTCCAGATAGTATAATTGGAAACTTCCTCGAGAATCTCTGAATCGGCAAAAAGATAAAGGACGAGTGTCATTCACCAGGATGCGAGTCGGAAGTGAGAAGTCAAATTCAAAGTCAGAGGTCAAAAACGTAAAACTCCGAAGAACTCTCTCGGCTTTTTCTTTTCTTTTTTTTTAGTTGGGGGGTGAGGGTTGGGGAGATAGCGACTGAAAAAATATATATTCCCATGCTTCAATCGTTATCTGTGAATCCGATCAACAACCTAGCCGGATAATCTGTCAAAAATTATCCGTCGTCTGGGTAAGGTTGAAGGGTCATCGGAAGCTCGAACTGTGATACAGGCAAAAACTGTTGTTGTTGTAGTCTGGAAAAATAACTCTGCCTCACGAGGCGCTCTCTCGGCTTTTTCTTTTCCTTTTGTTTGAAGATGGGGGGGGGGGGAGATAGCGACTGGAAATATATATCTTCCCATGATACTTCAATCGTGCGCTCATGAATTCCACGGAAAAGCGCACATTGCTAAACAGCCCTTTTTCGCATAAAATTCACTCCACATTCTGTCGTAGACCCTATATTAGCATGCTGTTTGTTCTATTCGCTTTCTATGATCCCCGGGAACAAGCCAATAATAGAGAAGATGTGTTTTAATAGCGAAATATTTTTCCCGCAATTTTTTAACATGAAGAACTCGGGAAATTCTAAATTGTCAAAGAAGAAAAATTGCACTTTAGTGAAAACTATACTATTTTGAACATCTGCAGAACAGATATGCATGTGGCGGGAGCTGTATACCTTAGTAAAAATTATAAGAGGTCAGAGTTTTAATTTTCTAAGTAGAAGAGATAAATTCACTCTAGGAATATTTTTTTGAAGAAAATGTGTAATTAATAAGGCACTTTTACCGATAAGATTTAAAAAGCGCACTCGTGATTCCATCACGATTTTTTGTCGATTCCGTCACGGACTAGATTTAACCCCTGGGATGATCCAGTCGCGTTTTTCTCACGATGAAAAAAATCTTATCATCCTTGGGTACTGTATGTTAGTAAGAGATGTCATATAAGAATAGTCAGATTGAAACAGAGCAGCAAAAAAATAGACAAGCAACACTAGTCAAGAGTCATGTCCGTTTCAGGTGATTCCGTCACGAACATTTCGAAGCATGATTTACTGAAAATGCTGGATCATCTGTAGATTTTCATGGATCCGTAAACAGATGTCATATAGAATAGCAAACTAAACTTGAAACTACATGGGTATGACCACGGAACTTCCGAGTACATGACTTTGAATAAAGAAAAAGTCTTCCCAACGGTGATTCCGTCACGGTGGAATTCATGATCTGTGAATCCGATCAACAACCTAGCCGGACAATCTGTCAAAAATTATCCGTCGTCTGGGTAAGGTTGAAGGGTCATCGGAAGCTCGAACTGTGATACAGGCAAAAACTGTTGTTGTTGTAGTCTAGAAAAATAACTGGCATGCACTCTATGGAGAAGGGCTGTTGTTGTTGTTTATCTGCAAATCCGCTCAACTCGATGGGTATCTTTCACTTGTTCTCACAGTTGCCTGACCTGTGTGATATTGGGTGGTCGAAGTCTACGTATAGTTTTTTTCAATAAATTATGGAAATTAATATAAACATATATACAGATATTTTTTTAAATAGATTTTTTTATAAGTGTATTTCTCTTTCATCTTTGGCTCAATTAAAGTCATTCTCTAAAATGTGAAGCCGAGTTAATACAGTTATTATCTCGCCTTACGAAGTAAAGGGGAGATATTGTGAGGGGGGGAAAGAGGATGTCGTCGTCGGTGTCGGTGTCCCCTGCCTGGAAATGAATGGGTTTTTGGTTTAGCAAGTTAAAAAAAATCTAGAAAAATTAGAAAAAATATAAAAAAAATATAAAAAATATGAGGGGTGGGTATGCCACCTGGGGGTACTACCCCTGGGGTACTCTAATGCTAAAATCCCTATGAATGAGTTTTGCGTTTAGCAGAAGTGCACGTACATCTGTACTTGGAAAGTTTCTTGCAGTTGTCAGCTGTCATTGGATGATTATGAAACTTGGTACACATGTTTCTTATGATAAGAGGATGTACCTGTGCTATTTTTGAGAAGAAATATTAATTTTTCTAAAAATTATGGCAAATGAAGAGTTTTCTGTTTAGGTAAATTGTACATACAGGCCTCTACATGTATACATACACATCTACATGGTAACTTTGCTCCAGTTGTCAGCTGTCATTGGATGATTATGAAACTTGGTACACATGTTTCTTATGATAAGAGGATGTACCTGTGCTATTTTTGAGAAGAAATATTAATTTTTCTCAAATTATGGCAAATGAAGAGTTTTCTGTTTAGGTAAATTGTACATGTAGGCCTCTACATGTATACATATACATGTACATGATAAGTTTGCTGCAGTTGTCAGCTCTCATTGAATGATTACGAAACTTGGTACAAATGTTTCTTATGATTGGAGGATTTACTTGAGCTATTTTTGAGATGAAATATTAATTTTTCTCCAAATTATGGCAACTGATTGAGTTTTGCGTTTAGCTGAAGTGCACATGCACATCTGTACACCACAGTTTGCTGCAGTTGTTGAATGATTATGAAACTTGGTACACATGTTTCTTATGATTAAAAGATGTACGTGTGATATTTAAGAGATGAAATATTAATTTTTGTTCAAATTTTGAGGATTTGTCTTAATCTGCCAATAATAATGCACATGTATATACATGTACACGGAAAGTTTTCTGAAGCTGTCAGCTTTCATTGGATGAGTTTGACACTTGCTACCCAAGTTCAATGTGATTCAAAGATGTGCATGTGCTATTTAAGAAGTATGACATTAAATATGAAATTTTTTCCTAATTATTGCAGTTTAGACTTTGTATCTTTCCATTGATAAGGTTTTTGTTGGGCAAAAATTTACAGGTAGATTTGTACATGGAAAGTTTGTTGAACCTTTCGTGGGATGATTATAAAACTTGGTGGACATGTTTCATGTTTTCCTATGTCACAGCTCTCCCGCAGTAATTCCACACGGGACTGACCTATCCAGCAGTAATTCCAAATGGCATTAGCCTATCCAGCAGTATTGCCATACGGGACTGACCTATCCAGCTGTAATCCCCAACGGAAATCAACTAACCAGCAGTAATCCCAGACCGAACTGGTCTATCCAGCAGTAATCCAATTTGGGACTGGCCTATTCAGCAGTAATCTCACACAGGACTGACCTATCCAGCAGTAATCCCAATGGCACTGGCCTATCCAGCAGTAATGCCACACGGGACTGACATATCCAGCAATAATCCCAGACTGGACTGGCGTATCCTGAAGTAATCCAACATGGGACTGGCCTATCCAGCAGTAATTCCACACAGGACTGGCTTATGCAGCAGTAATCTCTCATGGGACTGACCTATCCAGATGTAATATGACACTGGATTGCAATTTTCAGCAGTAATCCCACACAGGTTTAGCCTATCCAGCAGTAATCCCACACGGGACTGGCCTCCTCAGCCATAATCCCACACAGGATTGCCGTATGCAGCAGTAATCCCACACGGGACTGCCTATGCAGCAGTAATCCCACACGGGACTGTCCTATCCAGCATTAATCCCATACAAGACTCATCTATCCAGCAGTAATCCCAGACAGGACTGGCCTATCCAGCAGTAATCCCACTTGGGACTGGACTATCCAGCAGTAATCCCACAGGTGACTATCCATCAGTAATAACATGGGACTGATCCACCCAGTGGTAATCCTACACAGGACTGGCCTATCCAGCAGTAATATCCAGCAGTAATCTCACATGGGACTGAATCCGACAGTAATCCGACAGCACTGACCTATCCATCCTACATGGGATTAACTTTTGCCAGTAATCCTTCATGGGACTGATGTTATTGCCTGTACCAGATAATCTATTCCAGACATTATTGTCTGTACCACATCACCTTATTCCAGACCTTATTGTTTGCTCTACATGTATGCTTTCAATACTGCTGCACCTTTGGCGGATGACCCCGCAAGGCGAGATGTTGGGGTTCTCAGAACGCTTGTCAATTATTTACCAAACCCTGTCCTCTATGACATAGAATAAAAGAGAAGTTGGGAATAGAACCGCTCAACACAGTCATATCTAAACATCAAGTTGTACATAAGTATTTTTACTTACTCTGTACAAGCTGAGGGCATTTTTGTGGCTTTTGAAAATTTTGAGATTTTTGCGAGTCTGTCCATATTTAAATAAGCGACGTCCAAGCGAGCTAATGTACGCGCGTTATATTCATATCAAGTATGGTGCGGCTTGTGTTCAATGAGGCTTGGAATGTTTATACAATTAATTTTCTTCTCACTGTGTTACACAATAAATATTTGCTGCGTGGAATCCAGTCATTTGTTCCATAGGGCAATATTCTCATCAGCCATCACCATTCAATGTGAATGTGATACATGTACAAGTCCATGGTCATTGATACAGTAAGGTGAAGGCGAAGGTAACCTGTAACACCAGTATACAAAATTATACCGAGCGCATTGAATCCTCATCATATGATGTTGAGACAGATCAGAACGAAGTGTCGGTAAAATCAGGTGTGTTTTGAAGAGCATTCTCTCATCAATGATGATGCTATATTGTACACATACAAAATATGAAGTGTTGATGTGTTGGGCCTATAGCACAAAATCACAAGCAAGTTGGTACAATTAGGCACACAGGGTCTCATTTCTGTCGCTAACGTGTTGATTTGGGTGAGGGGATCCTCTCATGGGGAGGTGTGGGTGGGATGGGGCCTAATGTCTCAAGCACTTTTCCAGGTTTTCCATCAATATACTCTATTCCATACCCCAATATTTCAAGCACGTCAAATCAAACAAAAATTATTTGCTGGGAATGTGACTTTCACATCCCTGTCTGGACATGCTAGTGAGGAACCCTCAATCCCAGATTAATTACCATTGATGAAGCTAACGTCCAACAAATGCAAAATTGAGCTTGGCATCCGGCCGTATGTTATTCAGTGATGTATTACGCTACGGACCCTGTTGCCTCGACGGAGGTCTTTGCGCTCATCCAGCGCTTGTTTCCTTCAGCGTCGCACTCAGCTGGTCTATTGTCTCGTCCCGAGCTGGCCGGTATGTTGTGACGTAATATTGAGGTATTCCCCACCTCCGTGTCAGTACGGCGAGGCCAGTTTAATGGGAATTTCTGGTTCATGTTATCATACAGTTACCATACATATTTTCATGAACGCCCCATGAATTTATTGAACGAATAAAAATAGAATATGCAAAAATATACATCTACATTAGCGGCAAATCGGGAAATGAGTATAGCCATATTGCAGTGGTGAAACATTGATGAACAGTCGTGCCGGCTGTAAACCAGGATTTTTCCGTTTTTGGCCTAACATGCCTTGGTTTGAGACAACTTTTACCTTATTACTTTTTCGTTCATAGTTACAAATTTTATCTTTTCGCTGCCCTCAGACGAAATACTCCCATGTAGAAATTATGTATATGTAACAATTAAGTTTTTGCTCTGCTGGACCGTCACAATATTCCAAAACTGAACAAGTGGTGTGGCTGTGTGTGTGGAGTTGTGTGTACCTCTATTCACGAATTATAATAACACAAGCGATTATTTCCGTTAGCTGTTTGCTGTATTTGTTTCACGTCACTATTGTACTTTAAAGTTCAAAATCAAGAAGACGAAAAAAATAAAAAAAATATTTGTTCTTATCATTTGAGGATTCGAATCCAGAAGATGCCTTCTTTTAATCTGAAGTCCGACACTGTAACCATTCGGCCAACGGCTGTTACAGTTTTTAGCTGAAGAAATCATGTGCCGAGCTGCGGTGGACTACACTATATATATAACCCAATGCTTTATATAAAACCACAACTGTTTTGTTTTGCGGGCCTGTGAACACACGCATATACTGATTACGTTGGCATTGTCACGATTTTCTATACAATCCCAGTCAGAAAGGTGTGAGGTGTCACATTTAACATGGCCTAATTGGTTAATTAATCATTTCCCACTTTCCCAAATTCAGAATCACTGATCGAAACGACTCTAATATACTGTCATGGAAACCATAACGAGAATCATTCAGAAAACTGTGGAAATTATGGAGCACCCGCTATAGCTGCTTCAGGCTCTGATGGTATTAGCATCGGGCACGATTTCCGCCTGTGTAGGATAAGGTAGTTCACAGTTCTACCTATGTTTATATATGTGGGATTTGTTGAACTGCAGTACTGACAAAATACTTTATTGGGGAGAGAGTTTTCTCCGAGTTTCTTACATTGAAGATGAAATTGCGTCTCTAATTACCATCTCGGAATGGAATTAAAGTCTGTCCATTTTAATTAGTCTTTTTGGACCTTTTCACAAATCAATAGCTCAAATTTTCTTTTTTGGCAGAGTACATAACAAACTGAATTTCACAAAATTACTACTATACCATCTAAGGAAATTTATATCTTGAAGTAGGGGATTTGTACATATTGTACAAAAATATGACCGCTTTCATCCTGAAGAAATTCCCCGTTTATTCTCTTGTGTGCGCATGTTTCCCTTGCTTCTTAAACAGATCTTTTACCTGGTATTATAATCGACCAAGCCTGGATTACAGGGAACATCATGCTAAATAATTCAGCTATGTATCTATATTTAACAAGGCTTTGTTCTCATATACTCTTCTGCATCAAAGAGTTACTAACGAGCTCCCGGTGTCCGTTTTACTGTTCCAATTTCAACAGGGCGTATCGGGTTGTTATCACTCCGTGCGAAACTCTTACCACGAATAAGAGTATAAAAGATTGGATGATTAGATGCGATTATATTTCTTCGAGAGAAAGTACCCCGTCTCGCATCCGCCGTTCGATATTCTGTAATGTTTGATATATAATAGATATAGATCAATACTTTTTCAAGTCTGCTCCTTTCTGCAATCCCGGAGAGATCTTCGTTGCCATAGCACCGCTGTTATTTGCTGCTCGAGATATTCTTTGCCCCGAGTACATGGTCTTTTGTATTCTTTCAGTATCCTTAGGGCATGTGAAATACACCGATAGAGAGTAAAGATCGTGGAAACAAAATTGAAACATTCTTCGATCTTGTATATATGTGTTTTACGTTTAAAAATATCATATGGTTCAATAAAAGGGTCAAAATGATGAACTATATAAATATACCTGCCATGCCGAAGAAAGTAGCCGAATTGATTGATGCGGTTGAGGGGATTGGACTACTCGTCAATAGGTCTGCCAGTCTTCTTGCGCTTTTTATCTTGGGTGCAAAATGTCTCAATTCTCTGGATGTATACATTCAAAATTGTGTTGGGCAAAGAACAAGAAATACAAGCGTTTTACAGCAAAAATTGTAATGGCCCGTCACCATAAATTTGTGTTAGGGCCTCGGCGATGACGAGATCAGATCATCGCATTTATTGGTGTAGGAGCCTTGTCCAAGGCGTTTTCTATACAATTTTGTATCACAGTCACGCTTTAACCAACCCTGTTGCCTCCTCTATCCTGAGTGGGGCTTCGCGTTTATCAAATATTCATTTCTGTTCAGGAGTAGTCTATAGGACTGCCATTTGAGTTAGGTATTGACAGGCAATGGCTGCTAGAGGTCACTCTCCATCAGTTGGTCTTCGACCTGAGACATTTTGAATTAACACGAGCTATCTCACTGGCTCATTATTCATAGGGTTTCTCTCAGAACTGTGTCTCAGTTGACCCGTTACGTAAGCATGACCTGGTCTTCTATCGTCTGGCACGACAGTTGGATCACCCTGTTATTGGTCCAACGTCAGGTGGATCCAATACTATTTACCTATTATTGACTGTTCTTGTGGGCACTATGAAAGCATAGTGCCCGCGAGAACAGTCAATAATGGGTTTAGTACGTCACATGAACTTTTCACACTTTTTTTTTATCAAATATATCAACTTTAGGTATACCGGATCTATATTAAAATAAATAAGTAAAGCATATTATTTTGCATTAACAGGCAATGCTTTATTCATGAACAACATTCTGTCATATTCTGTAATATGATAACTTTGTGTATTCTCACTCTAATATATTACATACTTCGTACTTCTCAAACTGGTCGTCCATGTTTCTCTCAGCACAAAATTGTAGCAATATTCTGACGGCATTTTTAGTCAGATTAGCGCTTTTCATAGACTGCTACTATTGGATAAATACGTCTGGTTCGTCAGCCGCAAATCTTCGCGTTATCGATTCCGACATTTTGACAGCTGGGCTTGTGCTTGATGAAACTGTGCCCCCTATCAGCATTAACCAAGGGGCATCACTCCGAGTAACAACGTCACAGGAATAATGCCCGCCTGCGTAGGCACTATTGCATATAGTAGTCGTGTGGTTATCCTCTAGAATTTATCATGTGATGTACTAATTAATTATATTAATTGAGGCACGCATATGGGAAATCTGCTCAAAATTGACAGCGGTATTCTTTAATGAGAGAAGCATGATGTGACTTGTTTTGTGTCTTGTATTGCATATTGCAATGGCATTGGTTGGTTTTTCTTTTAGATTACAGCAGTGACATTCGCTTATCGTAGGATATTTGCTTGTGCGTGTGGAGGGAGGGAGAGGGGACATTATCTGATTTTAGTTTCAATCGAAAATTAATCGAAAATTGTTCTTTATATTTGCAATATTTCGTTGACTGATGAAGCGCGATGACTAATTTATATCTTGAGAAAAATAAAACCGATGTTGACAGACATATTACCCGTGTCCTGCATTTGTGCCGAAATGTGGCATGCCCAAATGTCTCTCATCGAAATGTCGCTGATTCTCTCATCGAAATGTCGCTGATTCCCTTTAGATACGTTCTCGCGACTGGAAAAAAGCATTAACTTTCAGTGAAACAAAATAATTCCAACATACAATTTAAGTTCGGTCAAAATCGCTCCCACCAAGTGTGTAAATACTCCGTGCCTTTCGTTTAAAACTAACTATAGGCTTTGTACGAATCCATTTTAATTCATGCTCATTTATGATCGTTACTCTCCACATCCTCCAATATTGAAGTTGCCCAGAATTGGGGGTAATAGTGGCTATCACGCGTGAACTTTCTTTAGCGTAACCTTTCAGGATCGCGAATGGTCTGTTCACTTACAGCATTGTGAACAACATTCGGGGGCTATTATTTTCATATTTACGCGAGAACTGCTTCCTGACTTTTATATATGGAGACAAAGTGAATAAATAGCAGAATAAATAATTAGTCTGGTTATTTGACTTTGCAATTCGGACATGACCTTCATACGTCTAGGCATGCCAGGAAGCCATGTCACCAAGCTTGCTCTCTCGCGAGATTCTTATCTTGCGTTGATACCTGGCAGGGAGGTGAGATGATTCAATCTCAGTGAACTAACATATATATAATATCACGGACTATTATATCTTAAACCAGGTCTATCTAATTCCCGTGTTAGCTACATGTAAGCCAGTTCAAAGAGAAATCTACCGTCCAAACAGGTGGTGATAAAACGCAGAAATGACGGCCCTTTTAATTACAAACAGGAGAAATATAGAGAAACAATATCCAAATGAGACCGTCACCATGGTGCCTGTCACAGGACCCCGTCTCAAATCATTACAAGGGAGGTCATCGGTCCGCCAGAGGGCGTGATCGAGGATTGGCGGACAAGTACATTTGTACAAATTGTTATGATATGCTTGAGTAAATTCTTATCATCAACGATTTTTATCACTTGTACCACCCTTCTTTGTACACCTCTCCCTGCATCTCACTAATACCCTGATTACGTTGGCATTGTCAAAATTTCTATACAATTATAGCCAGAATGGTGTGATGTATCAAATTTAACATTGGATAATTAATCATTTTCCTCTTTCATAAGTTCAGAGTCACTGAGCGCAGCGACTGTAATATATTGTCACGGAAACCCTTCTTCACGGAAACGTCACGGAAACGAAACTCCTTCTTCTGAAAACTGCTATAGCTGTTTCAGACTCCGATTATATTAGCGCCTGCCACGACTGCCGCCTGTGTAGGTTTTGGTATTTCCTGCCACAGTTCTCCCGATGTTTATGCGTTGAGGATTTGTTGAACTGACAATTCTGACAAAACATAACATGCCTTTTATTGGGGAGAAAGTTTTCTCTGAGTTTCTTTCATTTAAGAATGGAATTAAAGTCTGTCCATTTTAATTAGTCGATCTGGACCTTGTCATGAATCCATAGTTAGCTCTGTGCAAGTTTTCTTCTTTGCCAACGTATTTAAGAAGCTGAAATCTACTGAATATTTTTATCTTGAAGTAGCTGATTTTGTACATATTCGTTTGTTCCGAGGTAAAAACAGTACATTTTTCACTCTTTAACATTTGAAGTCAGTCCAGAACCAAAATCTTTTTGGGGGGAAAAACTAGGAATTGACACGACAAATATTTCAGAGTAAAGATTATCTTTCTTCTGGACAGTCTGCAGAGAGAAAAATGTGCTTCGATTTTGATGATTTTGCACAAGATGCTCTTATTCAAATTCATTAAGATCCAGGGCCTGGAGAATACTCAGACTACACAAGGTAATTTACATTTCTTGTGCGTGATATTTCATTTCGGAACTTCAAACCGCACCGCGTGGGTTTCAAAAGCTCATTAACTGCGTCAGGTCCATTAAATATACTCTTTCCAAGAAAATGAAAAAAATACATTTGGGAATGGATAGGACAAGCATTGCCGCCCCGGGAAACGTCTTCCAGACAACACTCACTAACAAGAACTAAGATCGGTACCTAGGTTGGAATAAATGAACTTGAACTGAACAGATATGTATGGTTAAACAGGGACAGCGACTGCATTTATGAATATGTGACTGTACCGAGGCAGAACAATTTGTTCAATGAACGAAACAACTCATGAAAAATAAAAATAAATACCGGTAATTAGAACGCCAAATGACATTGAGCTACAGTAGTCTATACGTCTTGTTGTTACCTGCCGTTTTCGAACGAATTCTCAATCCTGACGATTCGTTTCCAGTTGTTGAGTTTTGAGTTAACAGTCATAAACTTGGAGCATTGTCCACGCCTTAGTAGAGACTGATACATCACCTGTCAAAATGTATTCATGATATCTCATCATGGAGCGTTCCCTGTCAGGCTATCCCACCAGGCACCAGCCCACTATTAATTTTGTTACTTGTTATGTATTAGCATAAAACATCACAAACAAATCAGAAATTGACCGATGCATAAATCCACTTGGCATGACAATATTCACCTTGTGGGACACAAACTGTAAAAGTCTTGACAGATGTTGACCATGGAAATTTCAAATTCCCGCCACTGACAGCTGATTGGTGCTACAGAATGTCATTCAATTTGTAAACAGGGAGCCTTCTCACCCTTCACTGATCATGTCTCCATCCACCATGCTTTTCCCAAAGTGGCCGAAATCAACACCAGGAAGTACAGTTTGAAGCCTCATCTGCAAGTTGAAATGTCAGATGCATCAGAAATGCTGAAAAATCGCAGCACATAAAACAAATCATAAAGATCTCCTCTCAAATTTCTAAACAATGTAGGTCGTGGGCACTGATCCGGAAGTGATTAACTGTAGTCTGATGCCAGCAACTGGAAGGCGTGATTGAAAAGGAGGCTATATTATTTTTTTTCTCGTAAAAGTCTCGCGAGACTAGGAGCCAGGTCTGTACAAGAGTCCATTTTACAGTATGCTCAAAGACGTTTCCGCGCAATTGTTGTTAATTGTCTTTTTTCAAACTTCCGGTTTAGAATTTTAGATGAACAATTTGGGCTTGAAAGACACACTTCCGTTCATCTGAGACAGCCCAAATTCAATCCCAAGCTAGATCTAAACCTCCTCTACATTTTATCCGGGGTTTGAACTCTGAATTCTGCCTCGTTCTCACGGAAATTCTTGGAAACCAAGCACGACTGGCCCATAGACTAAACCCATTCCAAAAAGGCCCCCTATCCTTCGGGGGGGGGGGGGACGTGGCCTTAAAGATTAGGTGATTAGATTCGTCAGCAATTACATTTCTTCGAGGGAAAGTACCTCATCTCAGATCCGCCGTTCGATATTCCTCAATGTATGATATATAATAGATATGGATAAATAATTTTGAGGCTTGCTCCTTTCTGCAATCCCGGTCGAAAAGATCTTCGTTGCCATAGCACCACTGTTATTTTCTGCTCGAGATATTCTTTGCTCCGAGTACATGGTCTTTTGTTTTCTTTCAATGCCCCGAGAGCATATAAATACACGGATAGGAAGGACGACATGTTGCTCCTTTTGTTGGGCCAATAGACCATCTCGCGCAGGTTATAAATCTGATTTCATAAACCTCCCTGCGTTGTTAGAATAGCACGATAATTTATGAGTAAAAGGTTCGTTTCCGTTGGAATTTGAGAGAAAAATCAGCAATATCCAGTAAAGCTATCTCAATTTGGAAGGAACGAGAATGCACTGTTGACTGGTACGTTTCATTTCATTGCAACACAGGCATACTCTGATTACGTTGGCATGGCCACGATTTTCTATACAATCGCAGTCAGAAAGATGTAAGATGTCAGATTTAACAAGGCCTAATTGGTTAATTAATCATTTCCCACTTTCCCAAATTCAGAGTCACTGATCGAAACGATTATACTGTCATGGAAACCCTAACGAGAATCCTTCAGAAAACTGTGAAAATTATGGAGCACCCGCTATAGCTGCTTTAGGCTCTGCTGGTATTAGCATCGGGCACGATTTCCACCTGTGTAGGATAAGGTAGTTCACAGCTCTACCTATGTTTATATATGTTGAACAGACAATACTGACAATAGATAACATGTATTTTATTGGAGAGAGAGTTTCTCTGAGTTTCTTACAATGAAAATGCAATTGCGTCCCTAATTACCATCTCAGAATGGAATTAAAGTCGGCCCATTTTAATTAGTCTATTTGGACCTAAGCGCAAGTTAATAATTAGATCTGCACAAATCCGCTACTTCAAGATAAAAATTTCCTAAGATGGTACAGTAGTGTGTGGAGTTCAGTTACACACGCTGCCAAAAAAAGAAAACTTGTGCATATTCGTCTGCTTCGCGGTAATAACAGTACCATTATCACTTTGTAAGATCTGAAGCCAGTCCAGAACCAAAACCGTTTTATAGGGAACAACTAGGAATTGTCACAACCAATCTTTCAGAGTAAAGATTATCTTTGTTCTGGACTGGCTTCAGATGTTTGCAGAGAGGAAAAAGTGCTTGGAAGTAGACGATTTTGCACACGATCTCTCTTAAAACGCTAATGTTAGATTTAACATCTAAAGTGTGGAGGAGGGAAAGCACTTAGAAACTGTTGTATTCACTACTTTTAAGTGTTGTATTCAGGACTTTTAAGTGTTGGGTACAACAGCTTAAAATGTTGCATTTAACACTTATATGTGATAAATACAACACTTTCTAAATGCTTTCCCTCCTTCAACACTTTAGATGTTAAATCTAACATTAGCGTTTTAAGAGTGATGTTTTTATTCAACTAATCTGAGACTCGTGGCGTGGAGAATATTCCGACAATAGGACAAGATAATATACACTTCTTTTGTGTGATATTTCATTTTGGGACTCCAAACCGCCACTCAAGGGAGTCAAAACTCATTAACCGCTTCAGATTCTTTGAATTTAATTTTTCCAGGAAACTAATTGGTCCAGTGAGAAATCAAAATTGTTGCGAGATAGAAATATGATCGATTTCAACCTGAAGAAATTTCGCGTTTATTCTTTTGTGTGCACGTTTGCCTTGCTTCTTGTTTCCTAGAAACCAAAATTGCTAAGAGATAAAAATATGACCGCTTTCACCCTGAAGAAATTTCGTGTTAATTCTTTTTCGTGCGCATGTTGCCTTGCTTCTTCAAAGATCTTTTACCTGGTATTATAG
>JAVTVY010043369.1:0-20267 GCA_036873755.1 Hanleya hanleyi | reverse complement strand
AAGAGATCAATAATAAAATCATCGTTGTGTTTTAAATTCAGTAACCTATAACCAGTTGTTTATTTTTTTTCGTGTGTGCTCTATTGTTCATTGATTATTATTATGTACTCTCTTCAGATGAGGTACCTTGAAGTTGAATGCCAAATAAATATATCCATGGAGAATGGCTCTCTTTTGATTCTTGCATTCTAACAAATCTCTGATCTTGACCGTTCTCACTTCAAATTTGTGTTTCTTTTCCAGTTTCCGGTCTTATTTTGGGACTTGAAACATTTACTTCTCAACTGCTCTGACAGAGCACCATTCCCTACGCTAATTTGAAAAAATCTCCTAATGCCGAGAAGCGGGGGGGCGGGGGTGCCCCGCTCTCTCGGACTCTCCTCCCAACACCTCGTGCTGTACTGCTGGGCTGATCAGTGCCCATGGTAATAGAAACTGAGGGCGATAATAGTTGCTATGCTAACGACTCACCAGCGATGACATCTGGAAAAGTTAATAGTTCCCACTGTCAATTTAGAGATGCTATATAAATTCTCTCATGGTAGCACACAGGGCCCCCAAGTCATCTCTCGAGTACACACTTAAATTATATCAAACCCTATTTCGTAGGTCCTGTGACGTTAGTCACACTGCCATGTATGTAAATGTCTTGTAAATTAGCCATCCACTTGACATAGTGGTTCTGTAATCTATTAGAACATATGATGGGCATAAGGAAGAAATCTATTTAATTGTAGCCTTCGAACAATTAAACAATGGCTCAGAACGCTGGGCTTACGAGAGCGTCAAAACAATGTAGATCATGCCCGGGTAGTTCAGGAAGTCCAGGTAATACCTACAATAAAGGAAAATGGTAGTATATAAAGCGCTGCTGTGGTCCGATTTAGGGGCGATCACTCTGTTTGAATAATTCCTGTTTATCTCCCCTGATTCGAACATTTCTGCCCCTAAATCGGACCCCAGATGCTCTTTTACTACTTATTAAATTGACGTCACTATGACGTCACATCCGATCACGTGACATCCGGGTCAAAGGTTAAAGGACACTTCCGGTCACGTGACGGCTGAGCAAGGGTTATTTGTCCGTTCATAAGACCCCAGTGACTTTCAATGTTAATCTCCCGGAATGCACGGCATCACACATGGTCCCTGACAATATCGACAGGTATATCCCCAGCATAAATGGCAAGTGGGGCACCCTCAGTTTCTCCGCATAGCCATACAGCGAGAGAAGGGAAATCCCAATGGAATCGAACCCGTGCTGTGCGCTTCAGAAGCGAGAAATTTATCTACTACGTCACGAGTCAGCCCATACTAGGCAAGGTTGAAAGTACCCTAATATACCTACCCGAGGGCAAATCTGTATGCGGCTATGGTGTGGGCCGATTGACTCGCGGGAGGTTTTATTTTGAAGTTCTCTTGGGGTAGCGTCGGACTGGACTGGTGTCTAGTCCGGTTTCATCATTCTGCGCATGAGCAGCCTGGCCGTAATAAGTAAAGTGGTCATTCTTGCGGGGCGTGGGGGTCTGTTGAGTGATTGCGGGACTATTCGTGGACCGAATGCATCGTGTGAGGTGTCATCTTGTAGCCCTCGTGGTGTAGACCACGGCTTGAGGGATGTCCACGTCATCTGGGACGTTATTGGTGGCGTCAACAGTAAGAGTAGCAGCGAAAGTGGGCGTTTTGGGAGTGTGAAGGAAGGTGTTTGGGGTAGAGATGAACCATCCGTGGTCCGAATGCGTCGTGTGAGGTGTCAAAGGTAAGCTTCCGTGGTGTAGACCAGGACTTGAGGGATTTCCCCTTCATCTGTGACGTCATAGGTGACGTCATCAGTAGGAGTAGTAGCCAAAGCGGACACTTGGTGTGTGAAGGGACGTGTTCGGGCAATCGAGGGACCATCCTTGTTCCGAATGGACCGTGTGGGGTAGCCTATTGTAGCTCGTGTGGGGTAGAGTCAGACTGGAATGATTTTTTCTATTGAAAGTCACGTCAATTTGCGCATGCGCAGTTGGTCTGTAGTATAGAAAGATGGCTTTTGAATGGACGTTCATGGGTAGAGATGGACCCTTCGTAGTTCGAATGGGTCGCTTGGCTTCTTATTTTGACTGGTGTGTAGTCCGTTTTCATCAATATGCGCATGCGCAATCTGACAGTAGTATAGAAAGCGGGCATTTGAGGTGGGAGTTTGGTGGGAAATTTAGTCGTACGACGTCGTACTTCATAATCTCCACATGAACAGCTGCAATAAAAGCGCAGCTGAGATACTAAGGCTACGTTCGAGAATCCTCCATATTCTCGAGCCTGAATGTTAGGTGCCGAGGGATGCTTTTCTATAGAGTCATATGGTTGCTTTTTAACCACCAGACATCGTCGATTTGTTTCACCTCTTGCATCTCGCTCCAATTTGGGGTCGAGGTGAGCCATCCATGGTCCAAATATACCATGTGGGACGGGGTGCTCTTGTGGTGTAGAATACGACTTGAGGGATGTCCACGTCAGCCGTGACGTCATTGATCACGTCATCAGTAGTAGAGAAAGCGTCGCTCGAGCGTCGCGTCGCCCATGGGGGTGACTCGTGGACCTTGCAGATGTATCACTCACTCACCAGCATAACTGCGGTGAGACGGGCGTTGGGCAAACACCTCACTGACGTTGAGCACACCTCAATCGCTCACTCAATCACTCAATGACCGACTCACCTTCACACACACACGCACCCACGCTGACATTCCATCAGGAGCTTCAATATGACCCCATCTAACTCATGCTTATAATAGCACATCCAAAAATGTACTTTCTCTCCTACTGCTGACGTCACAATGACGCCACTTTCAAGGGGGGGGGGGGGTGTAACTCTACTCATGTCCAACCCAACAACGCCAGTATGCCTGAGTTCATAAGTTCTGGATACAATGTCCAAGAGTCAACCCCTATGGGTTAGTGTATAGAGGTGTAGGCATGTCTCAAGTGTGCGATCGAGCGACGCTTTCTCCACTACTGATGACGTCACAAGTGACGTGGACACCCTTTAGTCGTTTTCTACACCACAAGAGCTACTCTCCCACATGGTATATTTGGACCATGGATGGTCAAATCGACCCCAAACTCCCACCTCAAATGCCGCTTTCTATATCACTGCCAGATTGCGCATGCTCAGAATGATAAAACCGGACTACAGACCAGTCCAATCCGCCGCTATTCAAGAGAGCTTCAACCCTATCTGGCCTGGGCTTTTTGGGACCTGTTGTGGCCTGGGGGGTGGGGGGGCATAATGGCCTCCCTAATTATTTTTCCCAACCCTTGAGCTAGGGGGCTGAAACTTACCACACTATACCCTTGGATCAAGCTCTACCAGAAAATGTAAAAAATCCAAGATGGCCGCTTTGATGACGTCACAGTGACGTCATTTTCAAAAACGGCATTTTTTGGTCGATTTTTCAGTCAGATTTTTCGAATTTTTTATTTATGCAATTTCTCCGCAAAAAGTGCATGATAAATTGGTAAATATTAATATGATGTGAAATAAAATAGTTTTTGCCCGCTTTTCTTCGCGTAAAAGCAGAAATTTTGAAGAAATATGGCAAAAACATCACTTTTCTGGGACCCCACGTGGCCGCCATCTTGAATTTTCTCATGATCCTGTGCACGGGGAGGTATGCAAATAGGCTCAAAATGACCCCAATATGATAAGCTATAAAGTCACAGAGATTCAGCTGTCCATTTTTTGTCGTTCCGGTGATAACGCAAAAAGTTTGGTTGGGGGGCCATTTCGGCTCCGTTCCCAGGCCAGGTAGGGTTAAAATAAGCCCACACACGACCCATTTGGACTATGAATGGTTCATCTCTACCCCAAAACGTCCATTCAAATGCCATCTTTCTATACTATACCCCAACTGCGCATGCGCAGATTGACGTGACTTAAAAAATAAACACCTCATTCTGACTCTACCCCACGAGAGCTACAATAGGATACCCCACACGGTCCATTTGGACAAAGGATGGTCCCTTACCCACTCAAACACGCCTCCACGTACCCCCAAAATGCCCGTTTTCGCTACCACTCCTACTGATGACGTCAGCAATGACGTTGCAGATGACATGAACATCCCTCAATTCATGATCTGCACCACGAGAGCTCCACACCCTACACACTATATTTGGATGAGATATACCCCTCTATCGCTCAAACAGACCCCTCCGCACCACCAAAATGTCCGGTTTCCATACTACTACCAGACTGCGCATGCGCAGAATGGTGAAAATGGACTACACACCCATCCAACCGACGCTACCACAAGGGAGCTTCAAAATAAGACCTCATAAGGCACAATCGGACCAATATGGTCTATCTCTATACCCCAAACATCCATTCAAATACCTTTTTTCTACTACGCATGCGCAGATGGACGGCATTTCTACCCCACACCCATCCTAATTGTGATGACACTATTGTCCTATATGTTATGGTTTAAAACAGTAACATTGTCAGAAACCTATGATGTGAAGCCCGAGTCTTCCTATCACCCTTTGATAGCTATCTTTCCAGTAGTTAAAGAATACGTATCTTTGCAAAATTCAACTGAATTCAAATTGAAAATTACTTGGTGAGATTGCCCGGAAAATTCAGACTTGCTATTTGTAAATTCTGAACATCTAACCACTGCCTACCAAATGAACGAGGTCGTTATGATAACACTTTTTAGATTCACGTGTCTGTAAATTTTGCAACATTGGTGACGAATTTCACTTCCTGTTGGAATGTCCTGGTCTATGTAATTTTCGTCTTAAGTATAGTGAGTGAATAGAATTTAACGTCGCTTTCAACAATATTTCAGCTATATCACGACGAACCAACTAAGCACCACCCAGCCCAGTTGTGTTCCTGCTACTTCAAAGAAGAAATCTTTGAAGCAGCATGGAACCAGACACCCTTCATCCACCCTATAAAACACTGAAGACAGCGCACAAGACACAGACAGGACGCTTACATGGTGCAATAAAGACAAGTGACATTACAGTGCTAGACATCACATTATCGAGTTCCTGTTGCTTCTCAGCAAAATGCATTGAAGCAACAGGAACCTGAACCCACCCAACCACCCGCGTCTTAAGTATATACCCAAGTCTTAAGTATATACCCAAGTGTTATTTAACATATATGTATATCACCAAGTTGAAATTCTCCAGTATTCTTAATGCTGAGAGATTTTGTTACCGACAACTGCTGGAGATTTCAAAATTTGATCCTTTATTTTTTTTCCTGTTTAGTTTTAATTTTGCGTCCAACGTCATTTGTCGTCCTCCATATTTTGTAATCAAATTCTGATTCTGTGATACAATTATATATACCGGTATTTAATATGTTTATTTTATAAGTTTCTGTGATACAGTATGATATGTAATACTAATATGCTTGGTTTCTGTAAAACACTTATTGTATGCTTTCCAATCTTATGTAAAATTTCCGGCCATATTATTATTGTATAGCAGATGTCGTGATTGATATGAAGAATTTGGCACATTCACATTCGTATATCCGACGTTAAAATACTGACGGATGACGTTGTCTTCTGTAATAAAATCGAGCATAAATGAACTATACTTTGAATCAAGAAAATCAGCGATATTGACTGTATCGAGTAACGAAATGGTTCCGGTAATAAAGAAAGACTGGTCATGTGCTCGTGTATCTAAACACATACAAACTTTATTTTTCATGTAAACCATCCCGACGAGAAAGGCGACTATACTCTGGTCTCGGCATTGGTAAATAAAATAACGCAAATGGCGGCCTGGCCTCGCTTTCATCGGGTCATGCGCAGTGGCATTTGTTTTGACTTCGCGCTTCGCATCCTGCCTTCGTGTTTAAACTTCGCGCTTCGCATCCTGCCTTCGCACTTCGCATCCTGCCTTCGTGTTTGGACTTCGCACTTCGCATCCTGCCTTCGCGCTTCGCATCCTGCCTTCGTGTTTGAACTTCGTGCTTCGCATCCTGCCTTCGCGCTTCGCATCCTGCCTTCGTGTTTGGACTTCGCACTTCGCATCCTGCCTTCGCGCTTCGCATCCTGCCTTCGTGTTTGGACTTCGCACTTCGCATCCTGCCTTCGCGCTTCGCATCCTGCCTTCGTGTTTGGACTTCGCGCTTCGCATCCTGCCTTCGCACTTCGCATCCTGCCTTCGCACTTCGCATCCTGCCTTCGTGTTTGGACTTCGCACTTCGCATCCTGCCTTCGCACTTCGCATCCGGCCTTCGTGTTTTGACTTCGCACTTCGCATCCTGCCTTCGCGCTTCGCATCCTGCCTTCGTGTTTGGACTTCGTACTTCGCATCCTACCTTCGCACTTCGCATCCTGCCTTCGCACTTCGCATCCTGCCTTCGTGTTACCAAACCACATGCTTGAGATAATGCAGCGATGTCCCTTATCGGCCACCATACAGTTGTTTTATACGTGTGACTGCGTGTTTTGTGTTATATTAAACGTCTCAATGTTCCCCCAACTGTCATTCTGTTAAGTTTATAAAGTTTATGTAATTGATACGAAGGTTACATGGTGAATTACCAGCGTGTAACAAAGCGTATTCGTGTATATACATATAATCTGATACATTTAGACGATCTATTAATTCCGACTCACGAAAGATCTGCTTGATGTTTTGTAGTAGCGAAAGTGTGGGCTTTGTGTGACTCAGACCTCCCTGGATGCTTTAGTTTCCTGAGCAAGCAATGGATATAAGAATTACCTGTTAATTCGAATCAAAATCCCCAATATCCTTCACCAATATGACGCATACTTTTTTTTTAATTTCCAAAAACCTTTTACAACAGAAAACAGATGCCAGAAAAAGGTTTATTTCGGGATATAAGTAGCACATTTCGCATGTTTATCTTCTGAAACATATACCGGTATTTCAATAATTCCACAAAAGAGGTCTGGATCACAAAAGAGGTTTAAAAGAAAATCCCAGCCAAAGGTAAACATTTGGACTGACCCCGATCTAACCTTCCCTTTTGAGACAGTAGAAATCTAACTGATCCATTGATGTCACGTCTGACAGGACATCGGAGGAGAAATTAGAAATGTCAAGTTTCACGTTCGTTAAGCCATGTAACAGCTGTCATATTGAATTATTTTATGACCGGCTTCATGAGCGCAACTTGGGATTTCTGTATTTATCCATCTATAGTCGTCAACTCGCTCTGGTCAGTTATCAGACCCTTGCTATACGGATGGGCAGGAACGACCAATAGAAGTTTCGCAAGCTGATAAGATGTACCACAATCGTGTTGGCATGCATAGACAATCACTGATTGTGGATGTCCACTCATACCGTGATAGTTACTGTCCCGGATCTCCAGCTGTAATGGAGTTCGCAACCGCTCAGTTTATCGGAAATTCAATTCCCGATATCGGAAATTGTCACTGAATTTCTGATATCGGAAATGAAAGCTCTGGGAGCTTTACGAAAACCAACCTTGCAATTTCCGATATCGGAAATTCAGTGACAATTTCCGATATCGAAAATTGCATTTCCAATATCGGAAATTGGATTTCCGATATCGGGAATTGAATTTCCGATATCGGAAATTGAATTTCCGATATCGGAAATTGAATTTCCGATATCGGGAATTGTCTCCGAATTTCCGATATCGGAAGTTGCAATTCTCGATTTCGGAAATTCAATTTCCGATATCCAAAATTCTAATTTCCGATATTTCGGAAATTGAATTTCACTTTTAACGTCACTGTTACAAGAAAAAGATGACTCGTCGAGTCAGAGGTAGAAAAAGTGTTATCTTTATACGAATGAAAACTGTAATTAATATACTTTTAACATCATCCGAACGCATGGCACGATCATCCGTATAGAAACTTCTGCTAGTGTTAAGTGAAACGTGAAATGCCCTTAGCAAGCTAAGATGACTTTTAATTAATATATCCAACAACTTTGATACAGAGTACCTTTGACTTCTTCAGCATCGTAACTTCTTTTGGAACCGCTCGCAAGCGTTTTTGTGGACAACTTCTTTCGATATAATTAAAGTTAAATATTTAAGTAAACTGGGGACGGATCTGCTCATTATTTTGCTTAAAGGCCCACGCTATGCTGCTTTTCTTTTCACTAAATTTAAAAGATACTTCCACACGTTGTTTGACACGACATTATGAATGGCAAGTATCGTGCCATATTTGCTTTAACAATAAACTTTCCTATACACCTTAGTCATATATTTGAATCTTTTCAAATTTACGACTGTACGGTTTCTATAAAGTTGTTCACTTTTGCAGTTTCGTGTTGACTTTGAGACGTTTTAATATGAGGTCATGCTGTGCTGTCAAAACGCTCTGGGTATTAAAAGTGTGAAGAATATATTTTTTTCCAATCCTGCGATTAAATTTAAGGTTGAACGTTGAAGATTGACAGATTACTCAGATTTCTGAGTCATCTCCTTATCTTATGTATATACGCAATGGTTATCCGTTTCCTGTAACAGTTTAAGTCTTCTCCCCATGAATGCCGTCCAGTCATCTTAGTGTAAAACAAGAGCCAAGCTGGCACTATGGGCTATGTCAGTGAAACAAATGTCAGTGAAACTCATGTTTAAATGAGTTGCTGGTGGTCGATGAACCTTTTGATCTCAATCTTGATATCGTCGCTTCTCAGTAATGCATCCACTCACAAAAAAGTGATTTTCCATGGAACCCTGATAGGTTTTACCTCCAGTGGCATTGACCTTTGACCTTTCGACCTGAATAGATTTCTTGTTTGCCAAAAGCTTGATGTATTCCCGAAGTTTGGTCACAATCCACATCCTTGGACTCCGGTAATAGCACAGACTCTGCTTTCAATAATTTCATGTTCTGGGGCCACAGTGGCAGTGACCTTTGACCTGTTGACCTCAATTTCAATACCTGGTATATCGTCTCGCGCTGTATTTCGATGATCGCTTTATTTTTGGGGCCAAAGCGAACTTGTACTTTGACATTATTTTTGTTTTGCGACACGTCTTTCCCTCATATCTTAATTCGCAAAAATGCGATTTAAATTATTTCTGATTTTCAGGCCACAGTGACCCTGGCCTCTGACCTCAATTTTGGGACGGTAAACGGAACATGCGTACTTGTACACCGCAAATGGTTTAAATGTTCCAAACTTACGGATTAAAACTTACCCATCCTGAAATGTGATATTCAATAAAAAAGCTTTCGGTTAGAATCTTTGAATTTCTTTCGCGTTTCCCATCATCCCTGTTTTCATGGTTCGTTATGCAAAGGCATATAGTAATGAGTACAGTAGACCTACATATGGAGGATGGCTAATTGCCTCACTTGTCGAGATTTCAAGAGTTCATGGATTTGGTAACGTGCCACAATCGAAAAGCGGTAGTCACTTTTGTACGGTTTGAAAATATCCCGATTTAAATCCCTTTATTCTTTTGCTTGGAGACAAGGGCACGCGTTCACTGTCACTGATAAGAGATTTTATTATCTCGCCAGGTCAACGGGAATACGTCACGCGAGAGTGTATGCGATCTGTTGGTGACATACTAAGGCATATTAGTGACGGCAAATTAACTCGATATTTGTCGTGATGAGACTTCGGATCGAGGGTGCTATCTGGGAAGGCACTTGTTGCCATCAAACGTGGGGACCTCGCTGACATTTCCTTTGTGTTCCTCAATAATCCAGGGTACTATCTGGGAAGGCACTTGTTGCCACCAAACGTGGGGACCTCGCTGACATTTCCTTAGTGTTCCTCAATAATCCAGGGTACTACCTGGGAAGGCACTTGTTGCCATCAAACGCGGGGACCTCGCTGACATTTCCTTTGTGTTCCTCAATAATCCAGGGTACTATCTGGGAAGGCACTTGTTGCCATCAAACGCGGGGACCTCGCTGACATTTCCTTTGTGTTCCTCAATAATCCAGGGTACTATCTGGGAAGGCACTTGTTGCCATCAAACACGGGGACCTCGCTGGCATTTCCTTTGTGTTCCTCAATAATCCAGGGTACTATCTGGGAAGGCACTTGTTGCCATCACACGTGGGGACCTCGCTGACATTTCCTTTGTGTTCCTCAATAATCCAGGGTACTATCTGGGAAGGCACTTGTTGCCATCAAACACGGGGACCTCGCTGGCATTTCCTTTGTGTTCCTCAACAATTCAGGGTACTATCTGGGAAGGCACTTGTTGCCATCAAACACGGGGACCTCGCTGGCATTTCCTTTGTGTTCCTCAATAATCCAGGGTACTATCTGGGAAGGCACCTGTTGCCATCAAACGTGGGGACCTCGCTGACATTTCCTTTGTGTTCCTCAATAATCCAGGTGACAGATTGTTGCCATCAAACGTGGGGACCTCGCTGACATTTCCGTTGTGTTCCTCAATAATCCAGGTGACAGATTGTTGCCATCAAACGTGGAGGCCTCGCTGACATTTCCTTTGTGTTTCTCAATAAATCAGGTGACAGATTGTTGCCATCAAACGTGAGGACCTCGCGGACATTTCCTTTGTGTTCCTCAATAATCCAGGTGACACTTGTTGCTATCAAACGTGGGGACCTCGCTGACATTTCCTTTGTGTTCCTCAGTAATTCAGGTGACACTTGTTGCCATCAAACGTGGGGACCTCGCTGGCATTTCCTTTGTGTTCCTCAATAATCCAGGTGACACTTGTTGCCATCAAACGTGGGGACCTCGCTGACATTTCCTTTGTGTTCCTCAATAATCCAGGTGACAGATTGTTGCCATCAAACGTGGGGACCTCGCTGATATTTCCTTTGTGTTTCTCAATAATCCAGGTGACAGATTGTTGCCATCAAACGTGGGGACCTCGCTGACATTTCCTTTGTGTTCCTCAATAATCCAGGTGACGCTTGTTGCCATCAAACGTGGGGACCTCGCTGACATTTTCTTTGTGTTCCTCAATAATCCAGGTGACAGATTTTCCACTTTAAGTTGGAGTGGCATTAAAATACGAGCGGATCCAAAACAACGGAGACAAACATTTGCTCGTTAATTCTGAATAAATGTCCATGTGTTCGCAAGCTAATAGGGGTCGACTTAATAAAATGATGTTCAACGTGAGAAATTAGATGCACAAGGCAAGTTAAGCGACTGAAGAAATGTCACCACACAACAGCAAGTATCGATCATACGGCATCTAATTCTTGGAGGTGACAATCACTTGGCACTCCTGGAAATGTGGAAAAAACAGTGTTAGTGATACGTGTGATTGACAAGTATGTGTCCTGTGCTTTTTGATTGAAATTATAGTTTAAGGGCCGCTTCCCATACGGATTTCGCGGCCCATCAACTCAACCCAATGTTTTATTTTAATTTCACGTTACATTTCTTAGTTCTTATGTGTCCTGTGCCTTTTTCAGTTTCACTTATATACACACCAGAAGGTGTCATTGTCATGGCGGAATTTGAAGTGTCTGAGAATTCACGGATTTGAAAATCCCTACACGATGACTTGTGAATTAAAGAGTTTAATTACTATTCCAAAAAACTTTCTCAGTGTATTTATATAACTAATTGATTGCAACCTATTGACTTAATGACTTAAGTAACGCGTATATCCGAATCGTGTCTGATCAAAAGGCCCGGATGTGGCTTCAACCGTTACTAGCGCCATCTGTACAGAAATCGCCGATTCTACGCTGCGTAAATACGCCTGGATCCATATTCATAGCACACAATATCTAGCATTCACGTGGCTGCTGAGAGTATGGTTTATCAGGCTTGAGGGAATTCTGAAGGATCCCTGTAATATATTATTCACAATCTCGTACAGTGCTGTTGACCTCATGTGGTTCGTTAACAGGATTTTCAGGAAACAAGATTTTCCAGCTTCTGAACGACCCCTTAATACAGGTTATTATCTTTTTATTATCTTTATTATCTTTAAACGCCACATAGCTTCAGTGTGTCATCGTTATATTCTCCCGATACATTTTTTTTAATTTCTAAAAAGAACCATCATAGCCCTACCACTCACTCAGGACAAACATGCGCTAATGAAAACACTTACTATACCGTACCGATTACTTGGAGCTTAATTCACCGTGGAACAGTCCCAAGTACTTTACCGCGTGCAGGAACCTCCATTTTCCGGGACATGACTTGGAGCACGAGACACGTATTATCCCACCTTTCTTAGCATCTCTTGAACAAAAGGTCAGATCGAGTTAGCGCTCATGTTAACTCACGATCAACACTTGTATTTATGACTTTATTTTCGAACATAAATATTTTTTTCCTGCTATTATCCGATCATGAAATATAACTCCTCTGCCGTCCACTCGAGACAGGTCAAGTGGTAACTGTGTATATCTTACTTCTCAAACTCATCCTCAAGGCATCCTGTCAGCTCGACCTTACTAATCAAGTCGATGAGATTTTGATAGATGTCGCCTAATCTGGGATTCGGAGCAAGCCGATTTGGTATTTATTCGTTTATTTTAAAAAAATCATTTTTAATATCCCAAAATTTTTTTTGATAGCCCAAATTCTTTGTTTGATAGCAATTTTTTTTTGTGATAGCCAAAATTCCTTTTTTGATACCAAATATAAAACTTAATTTTGGATATCAAAAATCCTTTTCTGATATCATCAAAAATAAAGGGCTATCCTTTGTGCAGTATAGAACCTTTTGATGTCGAGGAAAGAATTTTTGATGGATAAAAAATATATTTTGATATAAATAAGTTATAAATAAGAAGTTTGGATATCGAAAAAAAGAATTTTTGATGTAAGAAATAAACGAATAACGGCCCACATTTACTTTAGATATCAAACAAGATTCTTTCATATCCAAAATAAACATATAAATACCAAAACGGTTTGCTATACAGAGCCGTACGTGTAAATCCGAAGATGTTCATCGTGCTCCAATGATCAGTGCTTATCAAAATATTGGCTCAAATAGAAACATTTTAAAATAGATCACAAACCATTTCTCGCCCAATCAGGTATATTGGTCAATCAAATCTCACCGGAAGACAAGTGCTGATTATTTTCTTTGGTTAAAAAATATTAATGGTGGTTTGTGATCTGAACTCCAAGCAAACATAAAGCTAACATATATATTTACAAAAGCTACTAGAAGTGGTCAACTGTTTTCAATGAATCCGATGTGAAAAGAGAGACTACTTTGTATCAGGAGTCCAAATCAATCGCAAGAGAGTCATGCCTTCGTGATAGTGAGATCACTACTCTCATGGCTCCTTCTCACATCGTTCCTAACACTTGAATAGTGTAGTCACGTCACCGTGTTAAGCAATGTGATCCCCTTATACACTCATGACGATAAAGCGTGGTCTTTATCAGCAGGATTTTAACAAAAATAATAATGAGTGTGTTTATTAGTTGTAGCGATCAATGAAATAATTTTTGTAATCAGTTTACGAACCTGACTAAATACAACGACAATGCAGGAAGTTCACCAAGAATCTATTTATTATAAGCCAGAAATTAAAATAATTACGAGCCGCTTTTGGCGTTTATCAATACACGTCAGGTAAACGCGATCGTTTCGAAGTTGATTGTGAAGAAACAGTTCACAAGTTTCTCGCATTTTTACGCTCAGTTATCATTTAGTAGATGTCATATATACGTCGGGTAATTTAGTACTATTACAGAGAGACTAATCTGTGCAGTTTAGCGCCGTCATTTGATGGAAACTGTTAATGGTCACTGACAGGAAGATCATAGGTGGAAATCACGCAACCTGTAACCATCTGGGTCATCTATACGCGGAAAGACTGCCCCTGGGATCGTGTGAATCCATTTTCAGCCTACATTCGGCAACTGCAAGAGGGAATTTTCAGAAATCAATACCGCGTGACTTCGTCAGCCAATCAGCTAAATTCTACCGACGTAACCTCAACGTATATAACCCGCCATTTTCGAGTCATGTGATGTCCTACTTGTTCAAAATTACAGATCTACCATACCTCTTGGATTATACGAAATTTATTCATACCTATATATTTTGTAAACCCAGGCAATATCTGTTTCCGAAGTGGTATGAAAATCTGTAATTTATCAGATTTCTCGAGTCTGTTCTCCGCCGGATGAAGGCCGAACAGAATCCGGTAAAGTACCGGATATCGCTCCGCAATAATGGAGACACACGATTCGCAAGCCATCTTATGGATGGCGAAGTGTACGCAAATGATTGATTGAAATTGTAGTTTAAGGGCCGCTTCCCATACGGATTTCGCGGCCCATCAACTCAATGTTTTATTTAAATTTCACGGTACATTTCTTTGTTAATTTGCAGCACTAGATATTAAAATAAATAATTAAATAATGAATAACAATAACAATGAGGAAATATAAATACTAGTAGAGAAGAGTCGCTATGTACAAGTCGTTAAGTCTGTTATTGGTTTTTATACTGGAAAATATTTGTTATAATCGCGTGGATGATTCCTTTGTCTCGGTACCCCATAGTACGCACAAAGCCGTCCAGAAAAAACTGGGAGAACCAGGGCGTTTTCAGGATTCTTCGAGACGACTTCCCTAACGACGCCCTTGGGAACAGGGTGGGTCCTTCCAGAAATCTGTGCCTGTAACAATTGCTTGGAGTGTGTAGTGGGGTACAGAACGGCAGGTCTACGTCCTATATTACGTGAAAGTCAAAGGATCATATTCTGTGTTGAGGTGTCAGTTCGGTAACATCTAAGTGGTAGCGTGTCCGGTGTGGTCTAGGGTCGAGTATTCTGATTCTGGGTGTTCTTGCTATGCGGCGTTGTCACTCTAGGCGCTGTAGGTATTCTTGTAATCGTCATCCGTCTTCTGTTTCAGGTCTTGTCCAACTCGTCTGTGGTCATCGGTGTGCCTGTATCATATGAAATAGACGGCTTGTAGTCATTCTTGTTTTCTATTGTTTTTCGATGCAATAATTTGATATATCTTCCTCCCAACAACAGGCACGCCCCGAATGTCAGTCACATAATATGAATAGCAATATATAATTAAGACAGCAAATAGATAAACAAATGAATAAATAACTAAACATTTCGATAGATTCAGTACTAGGTGAATACACAAATAAACGGCACTGTATTATTTCTGTATGCATTATCGTTTGATGGCCATAAGGAATTTGTAGGACAATGAGATAGACGGCCCTCAATATCAAGGTAACTCTGCCATCACCATTTCCTATATTTTATGCCGAATACCGCTCGCTATATGCGATTTGGCCGTGCTAATGTTGTCATGAATTCAATTAGATTTGGCCATCGTTTGTTTTGTAGGACAGTGGAACAGACGGCCCTCAATATCAAGGTAACTCCGTTGTTGCCATGCCTATTTTATTTCTAAATGTGTCTGGGACATTTTGGCCGGATGTTATGTATGGATAGTTTATTATGGCCATAATGTTTTGTATGGCTATGGTGCACACGGCCCTCAATATCAAGGTATCTCCGATGCAACCATACCATTTGTTTAAGTCAGAAGAATGATTTGGCCTCTATCAAATCGTGTCATAGTACTTGGTGTACTAGTAGTTGATTATGTGGAAAAAAAAAAAAAAAAAAAAAATGCTGACTGCGCATGTACGGCGGTAGTATTATATACTGGAGTAATAACCAGTAGTTTTGATAAAATTTATCAAGGACTTGAATACCTGATTTCTAATGGGGGCTTAGGGTTTAATAACGCTGGTAATGTTAAGGGAGTGTTGAATTTTTTTAATTCGTTTCTAAGTGCCACACGTTGTTGGTTGTGGATTGGGCATTCAAGTAGCACATGTTCTATTGTTTCTTCTACATTGTTGCATGCGGTACAGATTGGTGAGGTGTTTTTCAGAAGCATGGACAGATGTGATTTAAGTCCGGTTTTCCCTAGTCTTAATCTGGTGATTATGCGGTCATCTCGTTTATTGTCTAACTGGAGTCCCTGGGCTTGTCTTTTATCTCCATCAAGGATCTTATGTAACCACCGTCCACGTTCTTCTTCGTTCCATTCCTTTTGCCACTTACTATCTATTTTGCGTCTAATGATAGTGTTGAGTTCTTTATATCCTAATCCTATTATATCCTAATCCTATTGGCACATCGTGTGTAGTTTTAGTAAGACTGTCTTTGGCAGTTTTGTCGGCTGCTTCGTTACCTCTGATGTTGACATGCGCGGGAACCCATGCTAAGGTGGCGTCAATACCCTCGTTGTGTATTTGTGTACATATACATTCTATTTTGTGTATGAGATCAGGTCTACTGTCAGATATAGAATTTTTGATTGATGTGAGTCCACTAAGGGAGTCACTGAGTATCACCGCACGGATTGGTTTGTGCTCGATGATCCATTCGAGAGCCTTAATTATAGCAATCAGTTCACTAGTGTATACAGACATATTGTCTGGTAGTTTGAAACCATTTTGTATGTTGAGCTCAGGTATAACAAAAGCTGATCCTGTGTTATTACTTGTGGTTTTCGATCCGTCTGTATAGATTTTTAAGTAATTTTTCCAGTTTTGGTTGATATATTCAAGGGTGGTGGCTCTTATAAAGTCTGGGTTGTCCTTCTTTGTGAGGTAGTCGTGAATACTTGTGTCCACGTGGGGCGACTCTAATTCCCAGGGTGGTCTAATGATTTTGTCTGTGTCGCAGATGTGTGCGATGGGTATTTCGTGCTCTTGGAATAGGTTATTTACGGTATAGCCGAGGGGGGCGGAGTCTTTTTCCCAGTTTTTCTTTAAATATTCATATTCACTGTTATCTTCAAACATTTTGTGGCATGGGTGATTATCGCCCTTAGCTCTAGTTTTTCCTACATATTTCAGGGACAGTTCCTCTCGTCTTAAACGAAGAGGTTTCTCATTGGTTTCTATTTGAAGACTACATAAGGCGGTTCCCTTGAAGGCTCCAGTAGCTATTTTTAGAGCAGAATATTGGATGCTGTCTAGTGTACGCAAATGGGGATGGCTACTACTTAACTATGAGATTTTTCTCGAAGAAGCGAGTCTCGCGAGATGTGAACGGAGAACAAATCTTAGCTGGGTTACAGGAGTGCAAGCAGACTAAAATTCCTTACGAACAACCTTCCAGTTTACGTCGGGAACATATCATGATGTTTTATCCTCAACTCCGTATATCAACGAGAAGTATTATTTATTCCAATTCATTTGATTATTACTATTTCAGCATCCTGTTGCTATGTTTTAACTTCAGGCACTAGCAAACTAATGGTTTATTGATCACATATTCTAGAAAAATAAAGATATACAGTACGGGTATATGTAATACACGCCGGATATGTATGCCTATAATCTTTATAGTATAATACACCGGTGAATTCATGGAGAGTGTCGCCCTGAAGCGTGAGGCGTTTCATCCTGAAGCACTGTAGGTGTAGACTACGATTGGCGTACTTTTTACCGGAGGTGACTTCATCGTGCGCAATGAGTAGAAGAGAAACTGCGCGTTTTAGGGGTTTGCGACAAGCGTGTTTGAGATATTGCGGACATACGTGATTCAAATAGGTCGTGGTTGGTATCGTCTTGAAGCGCTTGTTGTGTACAGTAATACAGTGTCCCGACCATAGTGTGCCTGTAGCGTCATTCTGACTTCATCAGCAGGAGAGCAACCACAGTTCGTGTTGAAATGGTGGCGTAAGTGTCCGTGAGTGCTGAACTTCCATGATAAAGTGGGTATATGTGGCGCATACTTTTCCAATATGACATCTCGCCTGGTTGCGCCATAACGCTCGTCTCAACTCTTTGACCCCCGTCTCAACGCCTTAATGTCCGATCTTAGCACCTTTGAGATAACCCGATGGTGACGTCACCACCGGAACTAAAGTCATTACCAGGAGTGACGTCATTGCACGCTCGCCTGGTGGTGACGCCGATACCCTTGTGCACCCAAAAACCGAGTATTTATAGGTTACAAACGGCACCACCAAGCGAGTACGATGGCGTCACTTCCGGTCATAACGTCACTTTCGGCGATGTCGCCAATTCCGGTAATAGCATCACTTGAGGTAATGACGTCACTTCCGGATTACGATAGGGCGCTATTGTTTTAAGATAGGGTGTTATGGTGCTGAAACGCGCGTTGAAGCGTTGACACTGGCGATAAGGCATAATCAGGCGAGTGCGCATGTCACCGACGCTGATGCGCACACATAGCCATACAGGACCTACTGGCACATAGTCGCATTGACCTGTTATATGGCGCAAATGCAGTGTTACAGAACGCCAATGTAGTGTTACAGAGTGCAAATGTTGTATTATAGAGTATTAATGCCGAGTCGTTGTACTACACAGAGTAATAATATACTGTTACACAACGCCAGTGTAGGGGCTCATAGAGCCTAATTCGACTTTATAATTCGTCAATGCCAGCTACAGAACGGCAATGTAGTGTTATAGAACGACAATCCAATGTTATAGACCGTCTGTGTGGCGTTATAGAGCACAATCTAATGTCAAGGAGCACTATTTTAGTGCTTTGTAGCTTTTGTATAGTGTATTTATAAAGGAATTGTACTCTAGGAGAATGTTAATCTAGTGAACAAAAAGCACCAGTGTAATGTATATAAGGGAATTCAGCAAACAGACAGGTTTACGACAGGTTTACCGATGACGGTGATCAGCCACCACCATAACCCTTTCTATGCTAATCCACCTATGTGCATGCACAAACATTCACAATAATTCGCGGTACAAAATGAAGTCAGGAATGGGATTCGTGTCTAGGGTAATATGAACTGTGAGCACTCTCGTAGGCACCGTCGTGATATGACTGAAACAAGGTTGATAACGACGTTAAACCCTACTACTCACTCACTCACTCGAACCCACGGCCGCGTGCACAGGTTAGCACTTAGGAATGGCGCCTTAGCGCATTCGTTCATTCTGACACATCTTGTCATAACGATCAAACATAGACATATATGCAATAATGTATGGAAGATGGCTGCGTCGGACCCCTTGAAGAGGCCGTTTGTTTAAAAGAATGGGGGGGGGGGACCCTAGATCCACATGCATCTTCATGGTCCATATGTTGTTCAAGATTCAAGTTGTCCCATTTAGGATACCGTATATGGTAGAAGGTAGGCGTCTAGACCCTAATGAACATCCACAAACGCAGCTTATCTACTACTGATGATATCACATATAACGTCACTTCATCTTTGAATACTTTATGGACCCTCTCAAGGTCCAACTTTCACTAATGTGGTATAGGTAAGCGCATATTCCAGGCCCGTAGGCTGGGGGGGTTCGGGGGGTGCGTACGCACCCCCCCGCAGAGCAGACCGAGTTCCGCTGCCGGGGGGAAAAAAAATTCAGAGTGCACGGAAGGGCCTTCATGCGAGCATCCATGGGCCAGGAGCGATTGACCTCCCTGGCATTGCTACACATTCAGTTGGAGAGGGCGGGGGCTCAACCCCCCGCCCCTCCCCCCCCAGTTTCAACAAAAGCTGGGTGACTTTTTCATGATTTTGGTCCTAATGTGACCAGATAAACAGGCTGGTTTTTTCCCCCGCGGCGCTTCGCGCCGCCCTGTAGGCCAGGTTCTCACGGAGCGGTGACTTTGCACTGGAGGGGCACGTTGCTGTTTGGGTTAAATGCTCTGATTTGCTCATTCTTCTGTTCCGTTCACAATGACCAATAACTGTTTTAGATGTTAATTTACATAGAAATTGCATTCGCTTTATTGGACGATTATCTGCTTATCAAATTTAGAAATCAAAATTGCGTTCATATTATTTCTTTTTTTGTGTTCACATATTTCTCTTCAAACACATCAGCGCTCTCCAACCCTCTGCTGAAATGTTACTTTCTTCGAGATCACTGCGTATAGTTCGAATTTGGAAAGGAAAAAATACTTCTTTTACATTCAAAAGTTATCAACTCAATTTTTCTTTTAAATGACGAGAAAAAAATCACGAAAACAATCTCAAAATGCAGTTGATTATATAGTGATGATACGTCGTTTTGTATGCCGGAAATCGGCCAGAATGCGTCGACAGCCATCTAGGAGCGCGGAGCTTCCGGGGCCTATAGGCGGCCCCTGGACCCTCGCCTAAAGTGCTATGATAGTCGAGCCCCCCCCACTTTTTGGGAGCTTCCGCCGGCGCTGTACATTGTTATTCTTAACGTGATCAAGTCTTTGCTGGTTGACATATTTTCTTTATGACAGATAGCGGCGAAATATACAGTAATAAACATGGACCAGTTCCTTGATAATAGGATGGCTCAATCGGAGGAATTGTTGGCGTGATTTATCCATCTCTTTACCAGA
>JAVTVY010043368.1:0-19975 GCA_036873755.1 Hanleya hanleyi | reverse complement strand
GAATACTTCCCCAAAATCTACATATATCACAACGTGTTCCATGTTACAGGTTACTACAGTCTGAATATTAGCTGCATATACAGTGTTGGAGAAAAGCTTTTGAGGAAACATTTCTCAAGCTGAAATTTCGCGTATTCTGCATTAATGTAATCTGCATTAAACATACTGTGGTTATCACGGAGGTTTCGGTATCCTTCATGAAATGTGGATACATGCATTGAAAAACACGTCTGATGAAAGAACAGATGCAAATGGTAATATTTAGAATGTTACGAGAAGGGTTTTGAGGAAACATCCGCCAAAATGGCGATCCATCCGAGAGTGCCGAAAACTCGTATTTGATATAAATCATCGTTTTTAGTTAGCGGTCTTCGGGTACACTCTAATCAGCATACTAGTCATGCTAGTGTCAGCTGGTAATTGTGGGTTCACATGACTTCTTGTCAGATTATGTAGCTTTATGCCCCCAACACCATTAAACACTATAGCTAATTGTAAGCTACAACGTCTTAATCAATGAACGGTTTCAGGGGGAATTAACGAAAAGCTTTATCTGGAATAATGGAAAAGGTGAGAGACAAAATTTTGAGGAAGTTTAACCCAAAATGAAAAGAAAAAATACAGTCACATCGTAGTTCTGGATAACCCTATATGGCCTGACACTTTTATATAACGTGGACGATTTGAAAACTTGACGGCATACTAGGTAGCGTTAGAAATACCTATGTACCCTTTCTGTGGCAAGGAAATATTACATTTCTGAATAGTATACGGCTTCAGTTCAGCTCAGTTGTACGCGTACAATAAGAGGTACCGTACAGCAATTGGCACTAATGAAAAACTTTCATCTCGAATGGGTAAATGCATACTGGCCTAAATAAAGCTAATCGAGATATTATCGCCAAATTAAGATCCTACACATATTGCAGTAATTCAATAGTGTGTTATCGTGTAGAAATCTCCTCCAAACTGACTTACTACATCACATAAGTTCATCTAGCAGATGTCCTTGGTTTAAATAATACGATTTGTTTTGTATGATTTATATACTACGGTGTTCAAGAAGAGCCACATTTCCCATGAACTGCAAAAAAAACCCATGTCGATCATACATTATACAGTATTTACCGATAGTAGGGAATAGAGAGAGAGAGAATTAAGGTATAATGTCGCGTTCAGCATTATTTTAGCTATATAGCGACGATCAAACAAGATTTTAAGTACTCGAACTAATAACTTCGTGATACACACATTAAAACTTATGCAACAAACTGGTTTCTCTCGAATAAGCCAATATGTAAGCCTCCCTCACCCGACTAAAAAGATCTCCCAAAGTCGCTCGATGAAAAGCACCTCTTACAATCTTAAAATCTATGCATGCGATAAGAATATGTTTCACCGTGAGATCAACGGCTTTATTTGTGCATGGAATTCATAAATTGTTGCCAGTGGCTATTACTGAATCATTTTCCATCAGTCTCTCCAGCTGCAGGTCAACTTTTGTTATTGTACTGGAATATGTCACTTCATCTCCATATTTACGTCCACTCGCTCTCGCTTCCAGGCCCTTCCATCGCCCTTTCTCTTCTACGATCGGGAGCCTTGGTAAACGAATTTGCCGAGCGTACTAATCTATTGATGACGAGGCATAATCTGTCAGCCAGTCAAGTGGTTCGGTTTCCTCTTTTCAAAGCAAAGGTTACAGGAGTCCGTTCACTCGGTATCTTAGCCAATCAGAAGCGTGTGCCTCACAGGGCCTATCCATTTTTGGCGGTTTAAATGGAGGTCAGCACATTTCGCGGCTATGTTATGATTTTGGTACAGGCCACCCAACACTGAAATGAGCGCTTGACCTTTTACCATCGTCGATGTAATGTAGACCATGGTGTTTGCGTAATGCGTCCACTGGAAGAAGACATCAAAGTAAAACCACAGCTACAGCAACTTCAATCAGCAACAGAGTACTGGAGACATCCATGAGTGAACACTCGTGATTGAACACCTGCGGCAGGATCAACATGGGCGGGATGAAGTTTTGAGTTCGAGTTCCAAAGTGTACAGTGCCTAAAAGATAGATAGCAGGAGATACAGGTAAGACATAGTTCATGTGTACTCGCTATCTTAATGAAAATGCTAAATGTGTCCTAGCTAACTATATGTACATGCGACATGACATACAGATAAATATAATATATCATATGAGAACTAATTATGAAGGTCACATTTTCCGTGTAGACCATGGGCCAATTCTCAGGAATAGACCTTTCGTATAGCAAATCTGTGGGAACAACTTATTTTTATCCCAAAATATTCATTGGGTATTCCCATTTCACATGCAAAAGTTCTGTTTTCTCTCGCGCGCTAACCAATTCATAAAACATGAATGAGTCTCCATTCGTTTAGTTTGAAATAGGACATACTAAATGACAATTTAGCAATGGTAGAGACGCAAGTGAGATACTCTTCAGGAACAGATAAGACAAGCAGAAGATCATGGGTAAATTCAAAAACACAGAACCTACGAATTAGGATGAGGAAGATGACTTGGGGGTTCATGCGTAATGTTATAGGTCACCTAGATGATTTGGAGGTCCAAGCGTAATGTTATAAGTCATATAAGTAGGTCAATCTTCATCAAAAGTATCTCAGCCCAGGACATCCCCTAATGCACGTTCATGCCAAAAATCAAGGCTCTAATGTCACCTTATTTTGCCGACGAAAGGATTGGGATGGACAGACTCACTCAATCATTACCGGACAATTTGCAAATGAGAGCCTACTTCGTAGGAAAATCTAAAGAAATCATAGCAAGATTTACCATAGCAACAGGTTACTGAGGGCTTCAATTACGTAGGTTATGAACTCATAATTATTCAATGTTCAGTAACAAAGGTTTATGGTCTCTTTATCTTGCTCAACTTGACCCCAAGGGGAACCTGTGTATCAAATTTGAAAAAGATCAATCCATCAGTTCCTGAGAAATCGCGACAACAAAGTTCCATGGGAAAATCCAAGATGGCCGCCTGGTGGTCATATTGGATTTTTGAATCAGAGCAGAAAAGGTATCTTGCACAACTAGAAGGGGAACATGTGTACCAAATTTGAGAAAGATCCATGCTGTAGGTCCTGAGAAATCGCAATAACAATGTTTCATGGGGAAAGCCAAGATGGCCACCTGATGGCCATATTGTATTTTTCAATCAGAACACAAATCGTATCTTGCACAGCTAGACCCCAAGGGCAACCTCTGTACCAAATTTGAGAAAGATCCATGCAGTAGTTCCTGAGAAATCACGATAACAATGTTTCATCTGAAAATCCAGGATGGCCGCCTGGTGGACATATTGGATTATTCAATCAGGCCACAAATTGTATCTTGCACAACTAGACCCCAAGGGGAACCTGTGTATCAAATTTGAGAAACATCAATGCAGCAGTTCCTGAGAAATCGCGACAACAAAGTTCCTTGGGAAAATCCAAGATGGCCGCCTGGTGGTCATATTGGATTTTTGAATCAGAGCAGGAAAGGTGTCTTGCACAACTAGACCCGAAGGGAAACATGTGTACCAAATTTGAGAAAGATCCATGCTGTAGGTCCTGAGAAATCGCAATAACAATGTTTCATGGGGAAAGCCAAGATGGCCACCTGATGGCCATATTGTATTTTTCAATCAGAACACAAATGGTATCTTGCACAGCTAGACCCCAAGGGCAACCTCTGTACCAAATTTGAGAAAGATCCATGCAGTAGTTCCTGAAAAATCACGATAACAATGTTTCATCTGGAAATCCAAGATGGCCGCCTGGTGGCCATATTGGATTTTTCAATCAGAGCACAAATTGTGTCTTGCACAACTAGACCCCAAGGGAAACCTCTGTACCAAATTTGAGAAAGATCCATGCAGTAGTTCCTGAGAAATCATAATAAGAATGTTTAATCTGGAAATCCAAGAGGCCACCTGGTGGCCATCTTGGATTTCTGAATCAGACCACAAAAGTATCTTGCACAACTAGAATTTCAAAGTGTATACTGTGTATCAAATTTGAGAAAGATCCATGCAGTACTTCCTGATAAATCACGATAACGAAGTTTCATAGGGCAATCCAAGATGGCCGCCTGATGGCCATATCGGATGTTCGAATCAGAGCAGAAAGGGTATCTTGCACAACTAGACCCCAAGGTGAACCTGTGTACCGAATTTGAGGAAGAGCCACGCAGAAATCGCAATAAGAATGTTTCAAAGGGAAATCCAAGATGGCCACCAGGTGGCCATATTGGTTTTGTGAATCAGATCACAAAAGGTTTCTTGCACAACTAGACCCCAAGGGGAACCTATGTACCTAATTTGAGAAAGATCAATGCAGTAGTTCCTGAGAAATCGCGATAACAAAGTTTCATGGGGAAATCCAAGATGGCCGCCTGGTGGCCATATTGGATATTTGAATCAGAGCAGAAAAGGTATTTTGCACAAGTAGACCCGAAGGGGAACCTGTGTACCAAATTTGAGAAAGATCCATGCGGTAGGTCCTGACAAATGGCAATAAAAATGCTTCATGGGGAAATCCAAGATGGCCACCTGATGGCCGGTCATATTGGATTTTTCAATCAGAACACAGATGGTATCTTGCACAGCTAGACCCCAAGGGCAACCTTGTACCAAATTTGAGAAATATCCATGCGGTAGTTCCTGAGAAATCACGATAATGTTTCATCTGGAAATCCAAGATGGCTGTCTAGTGGCCATATTGGATTTTTCAATCAGACCACAAATTGTATCTTGCACAACTATACCCCAAGGGGAACCTGTGTGTCAAATTTGAGAAAGATCCAGGCAGTACTACCTGATAAATCTGATGAATCACGATAACGAAGTTTCATAAGGAAATCCAAGATGGCCGTTTGGCGGCCATATTGGATTTTGAATCAGAGCAGAAAAGGTATCTTGCACAGCTAAACCCCAAGGGCAATCACTGTACCAAATTTGAGAAAGATCCCTGCAGTAGTTCCTGAGAAATCACGATAACAATCTTTCATCTGGAAATCCAAGATGGCCGCCTGGTGGCCATATTTGGTTTTACAGTCAGACCACAAATTGTATCTTGCACAACTAGAATTCCAAAGGGGAACCTGTGTACCAAATTTGAGAAAGATCCATGCCGTATTTACCGAAAAATAATGATGACAAGATTTCACTGGCAAATTCAAGATGGCCGCCATGGCAGCCATATTTAAAATCGAATCGACACGGCATGAACAAATTCTGGTGTGCTCATTGGGGGGAGCATGCATGCCAAGTTTCAGCTTAATCGGCCAAGCGGTTTCAGAGGAGAAGATGTTTACGGACGACGCACAACGAACGACGGACGACGCACGACGGACAGTCAGGCCATGACATAAGCCCATCGGGCCTTCGGCCCAGATGAGCTAAAAAACGTTACCCGCACATGTGCGTCTCTGGGCGATGTTCATTGATCACTCCTTGCTGACAGGTGTGAAATGAAGAATGCATGTCCCAGTAAATAATGTCCCTTCTCCCTTTAGGAAACTATATGTTTTACCGGAGTTTCAATTCACAAAAAAAAATGTTTTATCTGCATGGGATAAAAATATCTGATCTCGGCAAGAATCCGGTAGGGAACCCGGATGCGGCCATTTCGTGTTTTCGCATTTGGGCATCGAAATAGTAGCGCGAAAACCTGACGAGAAAACGCGGTAAGTTGAAAACATGAAAAACCCTACAACCCGAAAACCGGACAACGCGAAAACGCAAAAACCATCAACACGAAAATGCAACAAAGGCGAAGCGAAAACGCAACACGAAACATATATTTCGCGGTTTCGCGTCGGGTTTTCGCGTGATTCCGAAAATGCGAAAACACGAGATGACCGCATCCGGCTTCCATATACCGGACATTTTTTCACACTGTGTCGTGATATCCTGATGGAATTTTGCCTGTTCACAAGATCTCAAACCGTGAGTAAAATCGGGCGATTGGATCCCAGATCTCAGTTACTGCATTTTTCAGTTCAGTTCAGTCAAATGTCGAATTTGAGATTTTTTTCTCCAAATAATTAAACAAGCGCAATATTCCGGGTCCAATTGAGGGGTCCGAAAATTCCGACCATTTTCGTAGATTTCCTAACTGTCTCAATATCCCGAATATTCAGATATCATGAAAACATCAAAAAAATGTACAGAAACGTATATCAAGAAATGTCAATTCTGTCCACTCAAGCGGAATAATTTGGTCATCATCTCTACTGAATGCACGCATTCTTTATGTGAGTTTGCCGCCTTAACCGATGTATTCCAGCGAAGTGTGAGTGAACATGTTTTAAAGTCGTTGACATATCAGACAACCCTGTCAGTATATAGCTGTAGGAACCCGGATTAGATTACATCAGTGTTAGCCCTATCTGGCCTAGGAGATTTGGGACCTGTCCAGTCCTGGGCCGGGCATTCTGGCCCCCATAACATATTATTTTTATCCCTCGGGCTAGGTATGGTTGGCCATCCCTGCCAGACTTCGTCATTTAGAGGCTGACTCTAAATAATATATACCATGGTATAAAATGCCAAGCCTGCCATAATTCGTATTTAGAGGCTGCCTCTAATTATTTTGTACCATGGTATAAAATGCCGAGCCTGCCATAATCCCTATTTAGAGGATGCCTGTAAATCGCCAAGCCTGCCACAATTCGTATTTAGAGTCTGCCTGTAATTATTTTGTACCATGGTATAAAATGCCGAGCCTGTCATAATTCATTTTAGCCGTAAGTCGTAAATTTTCGCCTTCTTATTACTTCCACCAATGATATGCGCTTTCACAAATTTGGTTCGATATCCCTACGCTTGTTACAAGTTTACTCATTGGTCAAATCTAATATTCTTGATATGACATCGAGTTGTTTATGACTTACGGCTAAAATGAATTAGAGGCATCCTCTAAATAGGAATTATGGCAGGCTTGGCGAATTTATACCATGATACAAAATAATTAGAGGCAGCCTCTAAATACGAATTATGGCAGGCTCGGTATTTTATACCATGGTATATATTATTTACAGGCAGCCTCTAAATACGAATTGTGGCAGGCTTGGCGATTTACAGGCATCCTCTAAATAGGAATTATGGCAGACTCGGCATTTTATACCAAGGTACAAAATAATTAGAGGCAGCCTCTAAATACGAATTATGGCAGGCTTGGCATTTTATACCATGGTATATATTATTTAGAGGCAGCCTCTAAATGACGAATTCTGGCAGGATGGCCAACCATAGCTAGGGGGATGAAAGTTACCACACCATACCTTTGGTTTAAAAATGTTTGCCTGGGTGAAATTCGTTAGCTTTCAAAATTCTATTAAGCGGGACAAAATTTCAGATTAAGCGGACTATTCACACTCGAAGCGGGTGCATCACTAGGGGAGATTAAGGTACACTGGGACATAAGAAACAGTACTGGCGCAAGCAATCTAGAATCTAGGTTACATGTTAATTACTAGAATCACATAAAATTATTATCAATATAAAGCTACCACCCCCATATATACAACACCTATATTGAAGAAACACTGGGTTTGCATAAAAGTGAAAAATGTCCAGGTGAATCGCAATCTTCCAATCTGGTAACAATAGTTTCTATTTTCTTTATCGTTATAACTTAATTATTTAATTTCTTGGTTGTTTTAATTCCATTACTTGACTATAACGAAAACCGTTTATTTCTTGAGAGCCCTTCGTCATGGGGTTTCGAAATTTGGCATGGTCGCTTTGAACTAGGTTGCTTCAGATATCCACATAATATTCTGGTTGCTCAAAGGGAAGGACTCGGTCAACATTGATGTGGAAATATTTCCGTGGTGAGCGAATGAGAAAAATAATTGTAGCATGATGTAAGCTCCCGGAATATATTAAGTTTTAAGGCATGGCAAGGCTTAGATTATAAGATAGAGGGAGGGTCTCCGTGTCCGGCGGTGGAGGCATACTCTCGGAGCGAGTGAATGTGTTCGCTCCACGAATATATTATGGGTGACGCGGGGGTGGAGGGGTGGTCCAATAAGTCAGGCATTGAGCTACCTAGATACGACAGTGCGGAAGCCGTTCCGGTGTTGATTCAGTTAATATTCCACTGTTGAAAACTTTTGCACAAATGCAGGCCTACAGAAGATATCCACATATATACACGTAAAAAAAAACCCCGGTTTTTAGACATATCCGCAAAAGTTTTTGACATGTTGAACAGTTTTACACATATGTTGAAAAGTTCTACACATATGTGGAACAGTTTACACATATGTAAAATAAATTAACTATTTCGCATATGTTGACAAGTTTTATACATATGTTGAAAAATGTTATACATATGTGCAAAACTTTTCCACATATGTGAAACAAAGAGTTTTTCCACATAGGTGCAAGCATTGTGTACATATGTTAAATAAATGTCAGGAGAGTTAATGGAAAGGAAATGGACGGCTCCCTGTAGTATATTCTCTCGTGAATGTTTGTCATCTAACGACCGTTTCAAAATGGCGCTGTCCCTTCGGTGTCGTTTCTTCGTCTTTCCGACAATGTGAGAACTATGGAACTACAGTCAGGACACGGAAGATTATAATAATAATAGTAATATATTATCATAGATTCAAGGTCCATATATGACTATCTTCTAAACGCACGTCGACACCTATAGCTGACGCAGATCGTATAAACTGCGGTATCACAGGAGCTTGTCGATCGTCAGTTATTAATTATGATATTTGACATATGCGCGAAAGTTTTCAACAATGTTGAATAACCGATTAAATACTTAAACCACTTGCCATGGGCGATTGGCTAAGATGAATCCACGACATTTCAGCTTGAGACACTTCGGAAAAATGTGAAGAATACGACATTCCGGCACATTTTTTACAGGCCAAATTATACTAAAAATTGAGACTTTCAAATCTGTTTTTAACATGTACAGGAGTGGGGAATGGGTCCAATAAGTGCAAGTTTATCGATCGTGTACATTGTTGTAAAAGCTCGATATGGTTGCCCTATCGATTTCAACCTGGTGTAAAATAATTCCAGCTATTAGTGTAAACAAATTTCATCTTGGGTTGAAATAATCTCAAAAGGGGGTTAAATAATTTCCAACCTTCAAATGGTCTTTTCAGATATAATATAATTACAATAAATAATAAAATGATTAAAGAAAAAAATAGTGTCGCCTCTCAGTCAACTTCTCCTGTATCATTTATGTTGTCATAAAACATCGAAAATGCTATCAGACTAAGAATACCAGATCGGAGAGTAAGAGTTGCTATAAGGATTCAGTAACCCAGTTCCATAGATTCATGCCTGCAGGGACCAGTTACCAGTAAATAGGAACTGCTGAATACATGCATAATTTTGTTCCGATTTCACGTACCTGAAAAATTATTCTTATCCGTTTCACGTAGCCTACCGGTACTAGTATCATGCCACTTCCAGAATCAATGATATTATGTTGAAATGTCTCGTATATTGTGCATACGTCTACACTAACCATGGAGCCATAGTAGGCTCCATGCACTAACTTAACGTTATTCACTGACTATATCGACTCAACTGTGTCGTTAAGATTGACTGTGCAGTGATAATTTCATTCACTAACTGCAAACACATGTGATCAGGTCATGAACTTTGTCTGACCACATGGGCCATATTAAAGTATGGCATTTTTGTTAGAAGCTGGCTTCTATGCTAAGGGTGGTATATTATACTCCAGAACCTAGGTCTAGATACGCATCTGGGAATTGCGTTTCTGTCAGAAGTAGAGATCAGTTTTGATCAAATTCGGATGAGAATGACTTTTATCAGGTTATAATTTATCAATCTACAAAACCCAGGCTAAAGCACCCTGCTGCGTTGCTGATATACTGGATGTTTTATCTAATTATCATGAAGCAAAGATATTTGAAAACACTCATTTTTTTTTGTTTCAATTTGATCGTATTAATTATAAGAAATGAAGCGTGTCTTGATTTTGAGGACATGTATTTCCCATAAGAGCAAAGAATTATTCAGCAAACTCACTTCTATATTTCATAACAACACTTGTTTTGTGTGAACGTTTAGATTATGGACAGTATGTGACGTGTGCGTAAATGAGACGGGGAGGAGGGCGACGGTGTTCAGCTGAAGCACTGAACGAGGTTTGGACTATTGATATACACAAAAACATACAGGATCTTTGCTACATGTATTATTCACTGTTCAACTCTAACTGGCCTTGGATATTTGGGACGTATCCTGGCTTGGGGGCGGGGGGGGGGGCGACGAAATGGCTCCCCCTTAAATTTTTTTTCTTACCCCTTGAGGGCTGAAACTTACCACACTATACCCTTGGGTCAAGATCTACCACAAAATGTTTTAAAAAATCCGAGATGGTCTCTTTAATGACGTCACGGTGACGTCATTTTAAAACGGAATTTTTCGGTCGATTTTTGAGTCCGATTTTCCGAAAAACTGCATGATAAATTAGTAAATATTAATGTTATGTGAATGAAATAGTTTTTGACCACTTATTGTTGCGAAAAAACTTTTGAAGAAATATAAAAGAAACATTGGTACCCCACGTGGACGCCATCTTGAATGTCTCATGATCCTCTGCTCGGGGGGTTATGCAAATAGGCTCAAAATGAACCCAATATGATAAAATATAAAGTCTAGGAGTTTCAGCTCTCCATGTTTTGTCGTTCCGGAGATAGCGCAGAAAGTTTGGTAGGGGTACCATTCCCCCCTACCCCCCATCGAGGCCAAGTAGGGTTAATCGATCTGGACATACTCCTGGGGTTAGCTTCTGGAATACTTGAATGTTGGGGCGAGGCTAATAGTTTACAAGATAGAGGGAACGACTCATTCCCTGGGGGTGGGGACATACTCGTCCAACTAAGTGTAGCTCGAAGCTCTCGGAACGTGCAACATTGGCGAGAAGGGAGCACAGCCCCGCCAGGCATTTTGAGTATTAATTGAAGGAAACACAATTTTGTTTATGTTTTGGACTGCTAAATATATCTTGTTTTTCTCGAATACCAAACATTCACTTAAATCTCAAACTGTTATAATCTGCTGTAAATACATAACCATTAGGATGCCGGATGAATTGAAATGGGAAGCTTTCAAAGGGTTTTTTTTTCAGTAGCTTTTTGTAAATGATAGAACAAGAAGTTATGGTGAGAAATTCCAAATTTGAAAGAATCCGTTCAGGTCTAACAGTTACTGTCCGGAAATGCGATTTTACCTCTGCACACAGGTAAGGCATGTAGAGGCAAATAGGCATAAAAATAAACCAAACCGAGATATTTACATTGGAAATAGAAAATGTTAACTTGGCCTAGAGGTGGTGCCACCTACGAGCAGATCGACAAGAAACACAATCTCAAGCGAAACCTTCAGGTGAGGTATTCATATGTATACCAAACTTAGAAAGAATCCATTCAAGATTTAATGTTATTATCCGGGAATATAATTTTAAATTTGCCTCCAGGTGGCGCTATCTATCTGTGGATCGGCATGAACAACAACGCCAAACGAGAAATTGAGGCGAGGTACCTACACACCAAATTTAGAATGAATCGGTCCAGGTTCTCGAAGTTATTGTCTGGAAACATTTAGCTTTAGCTTTCGGGCGGCGCCACTATACACACGAATCAACACGAAAAACATTCCCAAATCCGATCTTGAGGCAAGGTACCCACACACTAAATTTGGAAAGAATCCTTAAGATTTTCGAAATTTATTGTCTAGAAATGCAATTTTAACTTGGCCCCCAGGTGGCGCCACCCCGAGGCGGATTGGCACGAAAAACAATTCCAAGCAAGATCTATAGACAAGGGATCCACTTACCAAATACAAAAACATGGGTCTGTGCCTGATATATTGAGGCACTCTGAAGTTGTAATTCCTTGACGGGTGGCAAAATTATACCAATATTGCTGACTACACACAAAGTTCAACTTTCGTCTCAAGATATATTGGATGTATATATACTCAAACACAATATATGAGGGTCGGGTGCGGGCTAGTTTGGGAGATAGAGTGTGTGGCTCGGCGCCCTGGGGGTGGGGACCTGCTCTCCTCGAGAGTAGTAGGGGTGCTGACATGAAAGCCATAGAAAGCTACCTGTACATACAACAATGCACACTGACAACTACATGCCATCATCTGCCAGTTTGAACATGAAGCTGCGCTATCGAAACCCCTCGGCTCTGAACCTCAGCTATTATAATGTAAGGGTGTCTCTACCAATTGATTGGCTTGTGGGAAGAAATATTTACCCCTGGTATTGTAAGCGTACTTTCTTTGAAAAAAAAGAAAAGTTTTTCTCCCCTTAAATTAATTTGTTTCTTGAATAAATTGAAAGAGCTGTATCGATGTCGCACCAAAACAACAGTACACATGTGTTAAGGGTTAAATCTCTCATGTTTATTCATCCATATTTCAACCACCACGATTATGCAATACGCGCGGCTGTAACTGTTTAATTGACTTGTAGCTGCCACGCCCATAGAATACGTCAACTTTATTAAGTGTCAATCACAATTATCCAGCCAATCACCGACTTCTTTTGAGTGGCCTTTGATCAGTCATATTGAGGCCCGCGACGTCTGAATTCAGACAGGTTTGATATCTCCATACAGGGAGTTGACTTCAAGATTCCGACCAGTGAAGACGTACAATATTGGGATTGGTAGCTATGGGTTAAATGTATATTTTCTAGATGGCTATGCCTCGAAGTTAATACTTTTCATCATGGTTATATATATATTGTAAGTATGAATAAATCTATTTTACAGAATATGATCTTCTTGCATCCATGTTTCTAGCCACACGATCCAGGAATATGTTTATTGTCCTTTATAATGTTACGAGACCCGTTTGACACGCTTCCACACTTTAAGGCGCACTCTTGCTAATCTTTGCTTCGTTATTAATATACTAAAAACGGGCTTCGTAATACATGGCTAGATAAATACAGTACATACTAAATGACACATGTATGTCATTTTCAAAACAGATTTGCAAGCATTCTTTGCATTGTCTAAGAAAATAAATCAATAAATCAGTCATCCAATCAATAAATATATGTGATACTATACTAACATGATATAGAAATAATATGCAAACTTAACATAGGAATTAGCGGATTTTGTTAGAGAAGGGGCATACTTTCTGACACGACTCATTTTTGATAGGCATCTAGTGTCATTTTCAAAACAGATTTGCAGGCATTCTTCGCATTGTGTTAGAGAATAAATCAATAAATCAGTCATCCAATCAATCAATAAATGTGATAGTATACAAACATGATATAGAAATTATATGCAAACTTAACATAGGAATTAGTGGATTTTATTAGACAAGGGGCATAACTCTGCAAAATACTTTCTGACACGACTCATTTTCGATAGGCATCTAGTTCAGGTCAAGAGAAACAACTGTATCACGTTAGGATGTTGTATATGGAACGGTTCTGAAATTATCACAATAAATCATAAATGGATTTTTATTTGTAAAAAGGGGCATAACTCTGCAAAATATTGTCCGAGATGACTCATTTTCGATAGGCTTCTGGTTTACGTGAAGATAAATAGATGTAACAAGTTTGGTTGCCATGCATGAAACGGTTCTGTAGATATCGCGGTAACGGATTTTATTAGACAAGGGGCATAACTCTGCAAAATACTTTCTGACACGACTCATTTTCGATAGGCATCTAGTTCAGGTCAAGAGAAACAACTGTATCACGTTAGGATGTTGTATATGGAACAGTTATGAAATTATCACAATAACAAATCATAAATGGATTTTTATTTGTAAAAAGGGGCATAACTCTGCAAAATATTGTCCGAGATGACTCATTTTCGATAGGCTTCTGATTTACGTGAAGATAAATAGATGTAACAAGTTTGGTTGCCATGCATGAAACGGTTCTGTAGATATCGCGGTAACGGACGGACGTACGGACGTACGGACGGAAGTAGTGGATATAGAGCACTTAAAGCCTTTTTTCACCCGGATGTAACTATGACGTCACAACTGGCTGGTTTTGTAACGAGTCTTTTGATTGGTTGAATTGTAAGTGTGAGGTTGAATTTGATTGGTTGAGGTGTCGTCCCTGTTGTAAAGCAAGATGGTGGGTGTCGGCCCTATTGTAAAGCAAGATGGTGGTGTGATAGCAAGATGGCGGTGTGGTTCGGAGATGTTCGGGTGTGTTCGGGCCTGTTCGGGCCTGTTCGCGAAGGGTGGAAAGCAAGATGTCGGTTGTCGGTGCTGTTGTAAAGCAAGATGGCGGTTGTCGTCCCTGTTGTAAAGCAAAATGGTGGCTGTGGGCCCTGTTGTAAAGCAAGATGTCGGAGTTGGTTCGTGAATGTTCGGGAATGGGGTGAAAAACATATAAAAGTAGGTGATTTTTAGTGAATGGGTTATAATCATTGGACTACTTTGTGAAGTTTTTCACTGACCTGATTTGCCTGCCTGCCTGCCTGCCTGCCTGCCTGCCTGTCCAGCCAGCCTGCCTGACCCGTTCCAGCTCCTGCCTGACCCGTTCCTGTCTCACCTGTAACCACCCAACCAGCCAGCCAGCCTGTTCCTGCCTGCTTACTTGTCCAGCCAGCCTGCCTGACCCGTTCCAGCTCCTGCCTGACCTCTAACCAGCCACCCTGCCCCGTGTGTTTGGAAGCATGGAAGATTTTCCCTTTGACCCAGCAGTCCCTCCTGTAGAAGTTTTGCCTGAAGACGAGCGTGTGAGGCAGCTTTATCAACGACACTGGCCTACCATACGCCATTGTTTTCACCGTAACCGTCGTCTATTGGATTTGTATAACTTTCGACTGGAAGACTTCACGTATTTGTCTACTTACGCTGAGAGCATATTCAGAGACCAGGTGACAGCGTTCAAGTTGAATATGACATTTGGGTATATTTTACGGCAGAAGAACACGGACCAGCTGCGGTATTATTACCCGAGTAATAATACGTATGTGTTTGACCAGCCGTTCACCGTAACGGAAGACATTTCCCTGCAGCCACTCCTTGAACAATTGACTACGTTGGATCCGTTGCAATGGGCCCTGTTGCAACGTCCCAATACCGAATGGCTTGTGGAAAGGGTGACCAACGTCACATTTTTCGTCACGAAAATGAGAGATCATCCTATCGGTGCTCCTGTACTACTCCCTCCTTGGCTGCTTCGTCGACGCGGCCTGTATGCATTAACGCAAGGGAAAAATGGGGCCTACAAAGATCGGAAATGTTTGTTTCGGTGTTTGGCCGTACATGTGGACGAGTGTGACCCGCAGGCTTGTGACAGAGTGGCCAATCACTATTGGCAACAGTACTTAGAGCAGCAAGACATGGATGAGCGGCACTTCCGTGGCGTTCCTTTCAAGAATTTGGATGACGTGGAAACCTTATTTAACATCAATATCTTTGTATACCGATTACAACGGGAGGAGGACGATACATTGGTGGCTGAATTGGTGCGTCGTTCCACAGAACGGTACGCTTCTACCATGAAAGTGAATGTGTTCGACTACAATGGCGTGAGTCATTTTTCGTTGATACACAATATGAGCCAGTATTGTGAGTCTTACAGTTGCGCCCAATGCCATCGGGTGTTTCACCGTGCCTGCAACTTACATCGACACGAGAAGATTTGTACGAACGCTGTGAAGCGAGTCTATCCTGGTGGTGTGTATCATAATACGCCTACTATTTTCGAGGAACTGGCCGATGAGGGTCTCATCATACCGGAGGCGGACCGTTATTTTCCTACCGGGCGTGTTATGATTTTGAGGCCTTGTTGGAGCCCATGGACTTGTTTTCAGCCAAAACACAGTGGACGCAGCGCCATATTCCCCTCAGTGTGAGCATTTCCAGCAACGTACCTGGCTATGACGCTGCACCGGTCTGTTTCGTGTCTACCGGGGATGCCCATGAGTTAATCTCCCGCATGATGGGGTATTTAGAGGAAGTCAGCGCGGCCAGTACGGAATTTTTGGTGTGCAAGTTCCAGGACATACTGGACCAACTGGACGATCGGATTCCTATACCGGGTGTAGCGTTTAGTGATGATGAAGAGTCGGAGTCGGAGTCGGAGTCGCAGTCGGAGCCCATGCAGTCGCAGGATGATGTGCCTTTACCCAAACCGTATGCCGAAAAATTAAAAGCGCGTTTTTTACAATACCTAGGCCAGTTACCCGTGCTGGGGTTCAACTCGGGGCGCTATGATTTAAATATGGTGAAGGAATTTCTCTACCCTTACTTGGCCCAGGCGAATACCATCAAGTCGGTGATCAAGAAGATCAATAATCATATGGCCCTGATTACCACATCACTCCGTTTCCTGGATGTACGCAACTACCTAGCGCCTAATTATAGTTATGATCAGTGGGTGAAGGCGTATGACTGTGCACAAACGAAAGGTCGGTTCCCTTACACGTATATATCGACGCTCGACCGTTTGGCGGAAACACAGTTGCCACCGCGGGAGGCCTTCTTTAACGATTTGAAGCAAGTGGAATGTCCGGAAGACGCGTACCGTGAACTAGAGCAGGTATGGAACGACCAACACATGGAGACGATGCGAGATTTCCTCATATGGTATAATAACCTGGATGTGGTTCCTTTCCTGGAAGCGGCTGAGAAAATGGTTCAACTGTTTCGTCGTGAAATGCATGTGGACATCTTCAAGGAGTGTTTAAGTTTACCGGGAGTGGCGCTTCGCCATCTTTTTCAAGCGTGTCCGACGTACTTTTCGTTGATACAGCAGAAAGATGCGGACATGCATGAGTGTTTAAAGGCGAACATTGTGGGTGGTCCCAGTCTTATATTCCACCGTTATCACGAGAAGGACGTGACTACTCTGCCGGGTGGAAAATCATGTGCAAAGATTATCGGTTTCGATGCCAATGCGTTGTACTTGTGGTCACTCGCCCAACCTATGCCCAGTGGACATTACACACGTTGGTTGGCCGAAGGGCGGCATTTTACGCCCCAACGCGCTTCTTCCAAACATCTCGCCGACCAGTGGATAGATTGGGAAGCCTATCGACGGGGAATTACTATACGACACCAGACCAACGCCACAGAGAAGCGCATAGGCGATCGTCGCCTCCCCGTCGATGGGTTTGCCCTGGTGGGTAACACACCCACTGTATTCCAATTTTACGGTTGCTATTGGCACGGTCACGGATGCCATTTTAGTGCTGGGTGTTTCAACGACCGACGTGGGAAAACAGGTGAGGAATTACGGAAAGAAGTGGTGGAGAACGCGGATTATGTGAAAGAGAGAGGTTACCATCTCATTGAGATGTGGGAGTGTCAATTTCACACCCTGTGTGAGGCCCTACCTCATTTACGGCGTTTCTTAAAAGAGCGCGAGTATCCGTTGAGTCGTCGTCGACTGCTGAGTCTACCCCAGATGTTCGACGCCATTCGTTCGGGGGACCTGTACGGCTTTGTCGAATGTGATTTGCATGTTCCCGACACTCTCAAACCTGTCTTCGCCCAGTGCCCGCCCATCTTTAAGAACACGCTGGTGGGTCGAGATGATATTGGGACCACCATGGGGGCCTACGCAGATCAACACGAGTGTTTACCGCATCCGCGTCGCATGTTAATTGGTAGTATGTGGGGAGAGAAGATGTTGTTGGGCACTCCGCTGCTGCAGTGGTATATGCGGCACGGTCTGGAGATTACGAAAATACACCAAGTCATACAGTACGTACCTCACGCCTGTTTTGCGGCGAATGCCGACATTGTGACGTCTGCCCGTCGTCAAGGCGACCAAGACCCCAGTAAGGCCATCATCGGTGAAAGTTGGAAGCTCACGGGCAACGGCTATTATGGCAAAACGGTAACCAACCAGGATAAGCACGTGAACGTGAACATTTGTACGACGACTCAAGCCCGCAAAAAGGTCAATTCTCCTCTCTTTCGGTCGGTGGAGGTCATCGATGACGACACGTATGAAATCACTTTAGCCAAGAAGACTATCCGTTACAACTTACCCCTGCAGATTGGATGTATGGTATACCAGGTGGCCAAGCTGCGCATGCTGCAGTTTCTATATGACTTTATGGGTGTCTATTTTAATGCATCAGACTGGCAACTCATGGAGATGGACACGGACTCGGCCTACATGGCCGTCTCTAATGCGGATTGGGAGTCCCTGGTGAAACCCGAGTTACGGGCCCAGTATGAGATGGAACGGGACCAGTGGTTACCGCAACGTGACCATTACCAGTATGATAAGCGGACGCCCGGGCTCTTCAAGCTGGAGTGGAGTGGGGATGCTATGATTGCGCTCTCCTCCAAGACGTATTACTGTTACGGGGGAGACGAAAATAAGTTTAGCTGCAAAGGAGTGAACCGGCGCGATCCCAACATCGACAAAGCTCTTTACCTGGACGTGTTGCAAAGCCAGGCCAGTGCGAGTGGCACGAATCGAGGATTTCGCGTGGTGGACCATGAGATACGCACCTATATCCAGCAACGAGACGCCTTTACTTTCTTTTATCCCAAACGAAAAGTATTGGCCGACGGTGTCAGCACTACCTACTTGGACTTGTAAAAAATGTGGAACATTAACTGTGGAGTCACGAGTTATAAAAACTGTAAAAAAAAGTCAGGATGGCCGAGTGGTCTAAGGCGCCAGTCCTAAGTGCTGGTGGGCGCAATCCCGTCGTAGGTTCAAAAATCCTACTCCTGGCAGAACTTTTTTGTACCTTAATCACTACTACTACTATTCTATGTGTACATACCACCTGTATTCTATTTGTATATATCCTTCTTGTTGACTTAAATAAAGAGAGAGAGTCAAATCATTTTTTGTGTTTTTTCAACCCTTTATTCAACAATGATTCACGTCAGAACAACAACGTGATAACAATATAATGTGATAATAATATGGGGTCTGCGCAGTACATGTTTTAAGTTAACCAGAGAAATGGCGCATGCACATTAAAACGAGAGGCCGTCCAGTCATAGACCAGGACATCACGGTCTTCGGCTTGACAATAATCATCAAACATATGTACAATGGTGGGCAGTGAATGTCCTCTACTCCGGTGAGTGAGATAAAACACACAGTACTGTCCGCACACACTACTCAAGGGGCCTTGTAATCTTTGCGTATTCCAACGCCACTCTGTCGTGGAGACGTCCATGAATTTCACTAAATCGGCATGGAGGGGTGCAAGTCCGTAGGAATCAAAGTATTCGCCTTGGCCTTGGGTGTCCACGTACACCGCTATCCAATGTTCACCGGGTCGACTCTTTGGGTCTGTATTCAGAATGTAGGCTGCAGGGGTGGTGGAGTGGGTGGGAAACACATTGCGTGGAAATACACCTCGAAAGGGGATCTTGGCATCTCGCTGGAGTATATCCATCAGCTGTTCTGTATCCATGTTTTAGCTGGAGAAGTCACACAGCACGTTTCTTTGCGCATCCACGCTGATGACGTTGTCAAACTCGGCGTAGCAAATCACGTTGATGGTGCTGGGTAGAGCCGCGGAGAAACGCAGTTCCAACCGTAGGTTTCCTTTCTTCAGTAAAGCCAGTTGATGATCGTGTTCCAAGGTAGGGGTGAGGTCAAAGGCGAACAATGTGTACCCACGGCTAAAGTCTTTTCGACTGATGGTATTGCCTTCGTCCTGGTTGTTTTGTCCTGTGGCTATAAACAGGTTCAGGTAGGTCCGCACATAGTTTCCGTTAGTAAAGTCCGGTTGTAAGGGTCGGGCTGGAATTTGATGGCCGGCCACGTGCAGTGCCACAAAGTTGATGTTGAAATGGTCAAATTTGAACGGATTCTCAGCCCAATTTCCATTGAATGTGGTGTTGGTGACACACGCCAGGGTAAGACGTTTAGGCAGATCTCCTAGAAATAAATTCTCTCTGTTGGCCATCATCGTACCTGCGGGTACCGAGAACACCTTGGTCTG